>MU835180.1:0-41221 GCA_029204225.1 Diphasiastrum complanatum | reverse complement strand
GGTTTGAGCACTTCATCTGATCCATGGTGCTTAGCAACGATGATCTGTCACAGCTGAAAGTCTTTGAGAGCCTTTGGACACGGGGCGAACGTAGGAGAGTGTCGGGCGTAACCTGCTCTGTGCTAGTAAGGGGTGAGGGAGAGCACCTCATGTGATTGACCTAGCTAGTGGGTCCTCTTCCCAATTCGGGTGGATTGCTCTTTGCATGTCGTCTTCATGTTGTCCGTGATCGTGTTGCATTTTTTGAATGAAAGATCCAAGATCCTTCGAATTTTTTGAGACTACTGTAGCAGGTGATACTAATGTCAGAAATGGCAAAGCATTGAATGCAAGCTGACCCATGAAGTCTACAATGTTAGAGGATGGGTTGCTGAGAAGCTAGACCTGATAGACAAGAAGACATGATCACGAGAGCAGTCGGAGCGTAGTCGAAGATGATTCCCCCCCAAGAGAACGGGCCGAATGAGGGAGCATGTGAAGAGGATCTTAGGGTGGTGTGAGAGTAAGCAATGTTCTTTGCCAAGACCAATGCTTATAAATTGCTCAATGAAGGCAAATATTATTCCTTACACGAACACTCAATCTACCTCCTCCACAGACATCTAATAATATATCATGCTCATCCAAACTAAGTTTTATCTTATTGAAAGTTGTTGTTAGCAGATTCTAGGGAATCCCCAGATGCCAAGCCAAGCTGAAGACATAGATTATCTCTCACCCATGACCGAGGAGGTCTCAGAAGGAGGAGAGCAGAGGAAGCTGAGAGCCAAAAATGAGAGCCGAGGATTACTAGCTAGGGTGACAGTGATTATTCATTTGAGCCTACATGGTGAATCCCAGAGAAGGAACGACCATGTAGGAGCTAGTAATATTTCCTAGGCATTGTAAATAAGCGTAGACCCCTTAAATTTAGAGTGAACCACCTTTTGATGGGACCTCTAGTCTCTGACTCATATTGAAAAAAAAAAAAAAAGTAACTCCACAACACAAAAACACAAACACCAGTCAACTTACCAAAGAGTCCAAGAAGGCCTATTTACCCAATCCTAAGGTACTCTAGAGTTGTTATGGATCGTCCTTACGATCCGAATTCCACACTATCGCGAGAGAATCGATGAAGATATTAAGAAATTGTTGGATGTTGGGTTCATTTATGAAGTCCAACATACTGATTGGGTATCCCTGATACCCATTGTGGCTGTACCCAAGAAAAACGACAAACTTCGTATCTGAGTCGATCTCAAGAACCTTAATGCGGTTATGAAGAAAGACAAGCTTTCAGCTTCTTGGATGGATTTAGCGGTTATTTCTTTGTTCAAATAGCCCTAAAGATAAACATAAAACAGCCTTTGCCACAGAGAACGGGGTTTATGCTTATAATGTCATGCATTTTGGCTTATGCAATGCCCCTTCAACGTTTCAGAGGGTCATGCAACTGGCCTTCCAAGACCTGTTACATCGGATTGTCGAGATTTATCTCGACGATCTGGGTGTACATTCCTTAGCCACTACGCACCTTGATACAATGGAGAAAATCTTCATTCGCTATCATAGATTAGGAATGTCCCTTAACCCTGATAAGTGTCAAATCTGGGTCACCCATGGGTTCGTACTTGGACATATAATTTCAAAGGACGGTATTTCTACCAATCCTTCAAAAATCAAGGTAATAGTTGAAATGCCCTTATCTGCAACAATGAAGGAAGTGTACGTCTTCCTCGGTCACACAAATTATTATCGCATCTTTATAATCGATTATGCCGGCAAGGCACGCCTCTTTATTTAATTGTGGTAGATCCTCGCTGGACCGAAGAACGAATTAAAGCCTTTGAAGAGTTGAAATCAGCCCTTACCACGGCACCCATACTCTGCTCGCCAAACTACACGAAAGAGTTTCATCCGCATACTGATGCAAGTAAGTATGCCATTGGAGGTCTTCTTGCACAACCGGACGAGTATGGCAAGGATTTCCCAATACGTTTCTTGAGCAGGCAGCTGGGGCCTACTGAAGTAAACTATACAACCATTGAGCGAGAAGCATTAGCGATGGTCTATGCTATACAACAACTAAGACATTATTTACTAGGCCAGACCTTTGCATTCTACACAGACCATCAAGCCCTATTATATATTGTTAATAAATCCTGTAAAACGAGATGTATAGCTCGATGGCTGTTGATACTAGAGAAATTTGATTTTCGCGCAGTCATTCTGAAAGCGACCAACATTTCATGGCGGATCACCTTTCTTGACTACCTAATGCTGAAAAAGCAACTCCACCAGTCAACGATGATCTTCTTGATGCATGTCTTTTTTAGATTGATGCTACACCTTTATGGGCTGAGGAGATCACTCAGTTCCTAACAACAGGCAGACTCAAAGAAGGCATGAGTATGGAAATTTTTGCTTAAAGCGGTGCCCTTTCAGCTCATAGCCGGACAACTTTATAAACGAGACATTGATGGTATTATCCGACGATGTGCTTATGAATCTGAGATATGACCTATCATATCTCAGGCTCATGAGGGTATTGGCGGTGGCCACTTCTCTGCTGAAGCCACAACTAAGATTATCCTTCGAGCAGGATTGTGGTGGCCATCTTTGTTTAAAGACACATTTGTTGTCATTAAAAAGTGTGATGTCTGTCAACGAGCCAAGAAAAATACAAAAGCAGACTTCACACCACTGATTTCCATTATAGAAGGCGAAGCCTTCCATAAGTGGGAATTGACTTTGTTGGACCAATTAGTCCAGCAGCGAAACATACCCAAGCCCGTTTCATCTTCATAGCCACAGATTACGCTACTAAGTGGGTTGAGGCTTGGGCAACAAAGGACGCCAACGCAAAAATTGTCGCGCATTTTTTTTACAAAAATATTATTACACACTTTGGCTATCCTATAGAGCTAGTTAGTGATTGCGGCACACATTTTTTAAACGTTGTCATTGATAATTTACTATGTCATTACCTTGCCGTTCATTGAAAGAGTACACTGTACTATCCTAGGTGTAATGGCCAGGCCGAATCCACTAACAAGATGATATGTAAAATTTTGACAAAGATAGTTGAAACCAGTCGCTCTGATTGGGAAACAAAACTTTTTTCAACTATCTGGGCTTACCGCACCACCCTGAAGAAAGCCACTGGGTGGGTTACCCCTTTCCACTTAGTGTATGGTCAAGAGGCGGTAATGCCTGTAGAATTCTTAGTACCTTCGCTAAGAGTCATAGAAGTTTTTTCTACAAATCTATGTGAAAAGACTACAATTGAGCAACAAGTCAAGACCAGGCTATTTACGTTAGCCTAGTTATGCGAGACAAGACGCATATCTTACCACACACAACTGGTTAACAAATGACGCCAAAAGGCCTGGCATGACCATCACTTACGCAATAAAGATTTACACTTAGGTGACTAGGTGCTTCTTTATACATCGAAGAAGCCCCCATGAAAATTGAAATTCCGAAGTGAGGGACCGTATGTTATTAATAAAATCTTTCCTAATGGTGCAGTCCAGCTGCAAACACTTGACAAAATACTCCTAGACACTGTCGTCAATGGTGGCCGTCTACGGCGGTATTATGAAGAGTTGTTTTTTGTTGACCCAATTTAACACCTTTTCTCTAGTATATATTTTACATTTTTTATTCTTTTTATTTTATTTTCTTATTTCCTTGCTTGTTATTCTCGCTTTGCATGTCTATTTTTAACCTCGTGTCTTGTTTATAATTCATACATGTACTTATTTACTTTCTATGTATTTTTTTTTTCTATAAATACCCATTTGTCATGAATGTTCTAGGTCAACAAATGATAGGTTACACCATATGAAAAAGATTCTGACACTTTTGGCCCATCTCATTTCGTCTGTCTGGTATCTCAATATTCCCAATTAAGCATACAATTATTCATTGAGATACACCTTTCCCATATGAACTTCTACTCTGAGCCACAATCATATGTGTTCCTCCCTGAAGTTCTTCCCTTGCATCACACAACTCCATTCCTCCATACTGGGTTTTTGTCAGATCTTAACTGATGGGTTTCTATCAGATCTCAACCGATGATTTTCTGTCAGATCTCAACCGATGGGTTCTATCAAATCTCAACCAGAGTATTTACGACCAATCTCGACCGAAGGACTCCTGTCAAATCTCAACCAATGGGTTTCTGTCAGATCTCAACCTATGAGTAGATCTCAACCGACGGGTTCTATCAAATCTCAACCGGAGGTTGTAATTGCTATTTGTATTGTGCTTCAGTGTAATATAGCAGCAGCACATTTTTATCTGTGTACAACGTAGATGAATGATTGTTGTGATTGAATTTACGACCAATATTGACCAAAGGACTCCTGTCAAATCTCAACCGAAGGACTCCTGTCAAATCTCAATCGAAGGACCCCTGTCAGATCTCGACCAAACCCCTGTCAGAACTCGACTAGAGCACCCATCAGATCTCGACCGAAGCACCCATCAGATCTCAACCGGAGCACCCATCAGATCTCAACCGGAGCACCCATCAGATCTCAACTGGAGCACCCATCATATCTCGACCGGAGCACCCATCATATTTCGATCGAAGAACCTATCAATTCTCGACCGGAGGTTCCAAATTCAAAATTCAATGAACCGGCACGTCCCATCTCATCCGAAACCAGATGACGGCATCCATAAATGCCATCACCCCGATGCCATTCGCACCTCAACGAAGTGTGAATTCTGACATTTTCTTGCGATGATCTACTGGCGATCTTCTTGCTCTTGTGTCCGATCCTGGCGCTCTATTGTTCCTTGCGTCTGTTATTGTTTCCATGTCAACACCTCCATCGACTATCCACCATTATCGTTCGTTTACCATTGGGAGTGCCATCACCAAACATCTCCAAACCTAACATCACCGGCAGAAAACACATCATTTTGCAATTTTTCGCATGCTGAGGGGTAGTGTCACGTGAGCATTCATCATGCTCCCGTTACACTATTGAATATACTATCATCAACATCACACAACTTGTTGTTTACCTCCAGTTCATTTTCCACCTCCATACATCCATCTCCACACATCTCCATCCTTGCCCAACATCTTCACCTTTTCCGCTTTCCGAACTTATACCTTCCATCTTCTTACCCAACCACATTCTGTCGCCATCATTCATTACATGACATACTTCGAATTCCTCCTTGCAAACACACCTCCGCTTTCACACACCTTACCTTCCATCTTTATTTTCCCAACCTCCATCTTTTACAAACTTTTCCTTCTGCACCATACATCGCTCCACACACATCTTCCAATCCCTTCTCAACCAGCGCTTTCACCTTTCATCTCGATCGAAGCCCTGTCTCAGATCTCGACCGGAGCCCTGTATTAGATCTCAACCGAAGCTCTGTCTCAGATCTTGACCGGAGCCCTGTATCAGATCTCGACTGAAGCCCCTGTCTTAAATCTCAATCAGAGCACATCCATCAAATCTCGACTGGCGCTATCTATCGAATCCCGACTGACGCCATCTATCAAACCTCGACCGAAGCCCTGTCTCAAATCTCAACCGAAGCACATCCATCAAATCTCAACCGACACACCCTTAACCTTGTTTGAAATCTCAACCGACACAGTTTTTCCAGACCCCTGTTTTTCTATTTTCTCACCATGTCATCCAACCCTAGTTCCAATTCTGATGACCTCGAGGCAAATAAGCTCGACATCCAGCTGTACAAATTGGATCTTACAGAGATGCAGACATGGTACCAGTAGGCAGAGTCATTTTTCAAGGCCATTGAGTTTCATATCTCTGTCCTGACGGGGTATCAAAGCCTGTACCTGGTACATATGGCATATGCCAACTATAATGCTACGGCAAGGTCGTGCCAACTCATAGTTCCCCTTGTCAGGAACTATGATTATAACATACCTTTTGCGATGGCCGACTTGCAACCCTTTGGGTTCCCTCGAGGACCAAATGCTGTCACAAGGATGCTCCAGAAGATCGAGCAGACAAACTACTTCAAATACATAGATCCCTCCATGGACAAATGGAAGAATAAGGACGGGTATGTTGGAGGGTTTGCAGATCCCAAGGCAACTCTAACCCTAGTTAATAAGTGAAAGGGATTTGGCACCCTGTGTGTGTAAGTCCAACCCAATGATCACATAGTTATTTGATTAATTAGAATGTTAATAAAAGGACTTTAGGCCTTTTTGCAGGACTTTTAATGTCACAGGGCCTAAATGTCAAGTTAGTGAATAAAGATGGGTTTCCCTCCAATTTTGATGGTTACCACACTTTTTTAAATTTGAGTAAAAAGAGAGGCAAGATTGGACCAATAGGATTCAGAGGCCAAGGTCCTCCTCTCTACTATAAAAAGGGACCAACTCGAGTTGTTCTTGATGTTCATTTCCTAATTTCAATAAAGCAGATTGGTTCTCTTTAGAAATGGATTGATGAATGTCCTTGCTCTTTTCTTCCATTTCTCATGCTTTCTTTGGATTTTGCTAATTGTTGGATCTGATCATTATTGGGATTGCTATTTCTTATGCTTTTTGTGAGAGAGAAAAGGTGAGAGAGAAGAGTAAGTTTCTATCATTGTTGTGGATTTAGGGTTAATGGATGTAGTGTTGATGCTTAGTGTTAATGGATGTAGTGTTAGATCCTCCATTCATGTTGAAATCTGAACTATACTATCGCTCTCATGGGAACGAACCTCCGTGTGACAACTAACTCCGTCTCTTTGATGTTAGATTGACTAGATCTTTGTCAAAATCTGAATCAGATATGATATATTCTGAATTGGACTCTGAGAGATTTATCATTTTTGAGAAGTATTGATTGATCGAATTTTGGGTAATTTTTCATCATATAGAATCAAATTCTTGAAAAGTGGAATAGAGCTAGCAGATCTAATCTGAAATAGTTTTTGGAAAAATCTATATCCAATAACATTATCAATTTGATCTAAATGGCTGCCCCTGGAGCCGCTCCTGGAGGTGCTCCACAGGAGGTCAATCCAATTATTGTTAGAAGAGCACCCCGATTGGATCTACCCAAATATAATGGATTAATAGATCCAGTTCGATTTCTTTATATCTATGCTGAATCCTGTGAGGTCTATGGTGAGATTTATCCTCAAGATAAACTTAAGCTTTTTTTTTATGGCCGTAACAGACGCAGCACAAGATTGGTACTATAACCAAGATGAAACCGAGCGTACAGATTGGGAGGTTGTTAAACGAGCCCTTATCACACGGTTCAAACCGCGGAAGTTTATGGAAGACCCTTTTCTACTTTTAAGTAAAATTAAAATGGAAAAGCGGGAAATGGTTCGAGATTACATCGAAAGGGTGAAACGTCTTAGATCTGAATGTGAGCCTGAGCTGATTAATGAAAATGCCATGATTATGTGGTTTTTGTCAGGTCTACCAAAACGGATCAGATGTGAACTGAAACGCCATAATGAGTACGCACTTCGCAAAATGCGATGGACGATGCAATTCGGGAGGAGGATGAAGATTCAGATGATGAGCCGAATGTAAGTATGTTGTCTTATACAGCAGGGCAGACTACTACAACATCCACCACTATTGCATCAACGAATGCCAATGCTATTGCAGAAATGATGCTCAATGAGTTCGAGAAACTTGGGAAGACCCAACAGAAATAGATGGAAAAGTTGCAGTTGCAATTTGATGAGAAGATCAAAGCATTGGAAAATTTCCACGAAGAAGTGAACAAGGAACCCGAGAAGTTTGCAAAGACTATTCCTATCAGAGAAAATGTCTGGTGTTCTATTTGTACAGGAAATCACATAGTGAACGAGTGTCCTCAATTGAAAAAATGAATGGAAATCAGTGTTTGCCATTTGTGTAATTCACCTGACCATGAGACTGCCTTTTGCAACTTCAACCCTCGGATGGTTCAGCAACGGTATGCCCATATGGGATATCGAGATCCATAGTATGGAGGCAATCCAGCAGCAAGACTACGACAATCTACTCTTGGATACCCGGAGCGTCTAGCCTTGCCTGCCCCACCAAAGCACTCCGCTCCTCCTACCAATCTGATGGAACCAGAACCTTACGGAAGTGCTGAGCAATGGAGCTATGGTAATGATCAGGAAGGTGGATCTTCATAACATTATGCCATTTATGCTGCCACTTAACAACAAGCCTCGAGAAATTGGGCCAGAGCACCACTTGGATGCTTTGCATGTGGAGAAAATCACAGAGTTGTAGAATGCCCAAATAAAGAAAAATTTGTACCATTCTGTCGTGGCTGTGGATATGGGCATTGCTATAAAGACTGTCCAGCAAGACCGAAGCCACCACCAGCTACAGCACCTGTAAATTTGATAGCAATCAAGCAAGGATCTGTAGCTCATAATAAACCAAGTGCACCCTTGATGGTGGTCACCAGAGCACAAAAGCAAAAAGAACCAGTAGTGGATTCAATACCTGCTGATTCTATACCATTGAACGATACACCAACAACATCGGAAGTTTATCCAAATCTTAATGCAGAAAAACAAAGATATCAGGATATGAGATAGTGGATTAAGCATCTGCAAGAAGAAGAGGAACTTGAAGCTGCTAAAGTAACAGCTGAAGTTCAGTCTTCACCATTGCAGCCTCCAAGAAATTTACGTACGGATATGAATGATCAATTACATCATCACGAAGAACCCTTCAAGATGACGGAACCAGAAGCACCGCATACAGAAATACTCATGAATATTTTGTCTAGCAAGATCAATATTTCATTGGGAGAGCTCCTAAATTTGGTGCCAAAAGCAAAAGAAGTCTTAGCGCAAAAGTTAGCTCAAGAAGAATCAGAAGACCATCAGGAGCCGCTCTTTTGTGCTGGATTTAAAGAATCTAATGATGTAGTACATGTTGGAGCAGCTTGGAAAACTGAACAAAAGAATATCACTCTGCCAATACAACATAGACAATTTTCTAAAGAAGCAGCCTTGATAGATGGCGGTTCAGGAGTTAACTTGATTTCTACAAAGCGATGTACAAAATGGGGCCTTACAAAGATTAAGCCTGCTACTTTTGCTATTAAGCTAGCTGATCAAACGACAGTTCGTCCACGAGGAATGGTGGAAGATATACCTGTCAGGATTGTAGGAGTACAGTTCGTCATTACTTTTGTCGTGATGGACTTACCAGAAGCACCAAATGTCTACCGAGTTCTCTTAGGACGTCCATGGTTACGAGTTGCGCAAGTAATTCATAACTGGGATACCGGCAAAATCACTTTTGAAAATCGTGAGTGTGCAGTTAAAATTGATCCTACGACTTGGACTATCAAGCCAGTGGTTCAAAAAGCGGATGACGATTCATCAACAACGGATTACACTTGTGATCGACAAGAGAAAAAATTGGGAGTTCACTACGATTCTCAAACGGCTACTGTCAGTTGGAACGAAGCTCTTGCAACAATTGATTGTACAGCATGATATATGTGTCAACAAGATATTCAATCAGAAATGAGCGAGATTTCCTTGTTAGATCGAACTTTGGATACGCCAATCATGTTTCCACTAAATGTGCTGAATGTAGCCTAGATATCAACGGAACCTATACCAGATCCAATTGAGGATGATCTCATACCAATGAGCCATGCCTTAACTTATGATGGCAATGCAGAACTTACGGATGAATAGATTCTACATCATATGGATCCGACCAGATTTGGATTGCGTAATGTTCCTGATGAACCAACAATTAAATCGCCCAAAGCAGTTATATTGAAGGGAGACAAGATGACAAGTTCGATGACGAAAAAACAAGCAAAGCAACATTATAATACGGTCCTGAAATGGGAAAATCCCCCTCAAAAGATTGATTTAAAGGAAGTGCCACCTCTATTGGATAAAGACAAAGGAAAAGTCAAGAATGATTTTTCAAGTCAGATCTCCAGCAAGACATCATCGTCTAGGAAGTCTTCATCTGAGAAGAAAGATTTATCATCCCGAAAGTCATCACCTCCAGGATCAATTCATGCTAAGAAGACTAAACAAAGATCCAAGACAAGTCCTTTCAAAAAAGAACAAGCAAATGTAGTCCAGCATGATATGCCAGAGCATTTTAAACGCTATACACTGGATGATGCGGTTATCATGTTACCTAAAGCACATCGTGAACCTGAAGAACACATGCCGAAATCTAAAGAGGTTTACGATGGCCCAGCTAGGACGCAACCAATGAATCTTGCAGAACCAGGAGAACCAGAAAAGATTGTACAAGTGGGATCACAACTTACTCCTGAACAGTATCAAGCACTCCGTTTGCTACTTATTAAGTATCAAGATTGTTTTGCATGGACTTATCAAGATTTGAATTCCAACATCAGTCATTGAACATACCATACCTTTAGTACCTGATGCAGTACCAAAGGTTACAAAGTTCTATCGCTGTAATCCTAATGTGGCAGATCTGATAAAGAAAGAACTTCAGAGATTGCTCGATGCCGACTTCATTTATGAGATCGAGCATACCGAATGGATTTCACCGATTGTCATTGTTCCTAAGAAAAATGGGAAATTGCGAATCTGTGTGAATCTCAAAGCATTGAATAAAGTGGCACGGAAGGATCACTTTCTGTTACCTTTTACTAGAAGAATTTTGGATCGCCTTGCTGGAGCGGAAGCTTATAGTTTCCTGGATGGGTTTAGTGGTTACAACCAGGTTAAGATTGCACCTTCCGATCTTTACAAAACTGCTTTTGCAACAGAATGGAGCACCTATGCTTACAAAGTAATGCCGTTTGGACTCTATAATGCACCAAGTTCATTCCAAAGAGTAATGCAATTTGCCTTTACAAATTATCTGCAAAAATTTCTTGAAATTTACTTGGACGACTTGGGATTTCATAGTACAGATACAGACCACCTGGATCGATTGGAGAAAGTCTTTGAAAGATGTCACAAATATCAGATTTCTCTAAATCTAGAAAAATTCCAGATATGGGTTTCTCACGGAGTGGTGCTTGGACATGTGATATCAAGACATGGTATTGCCACTGATTATTCTAAGATCAAAGTTATTGTGGAATTGCCACCGCCAGCAACAATTCGAGGAGTTTATGTGTTTATGGGTCATGCGAACTACTATCGAATTTTTATTATCTTCTTTGCGGATTTAGCACGACCTATATACAGATTAACTATTGTTCCTATTTGGACAATAGAGGCGTTAGAAGCCTTTGAAAAGTTAAAAAAAGCATTATCTTCAGCACCAATATTGCGTTCTCTAGATTGGACATTAGAGTTTCATGTTCATATGGACGCCTCAAAATATGCCATTGGATCAGTTTTGACGCAGCCAGGTGACTATAAGAAGGATTATCCTATACAATTTGCAAGCAGACAGCTTACAGATCCAGAGAAGAATTATTCAACAACAGAACGTGAAGCACTAGCCATGATTTTTTCTGTTCGAAAATTTTGTCACTATCTCATGGAAATGCACTTTGTATTCTATACGGATCATCAACCGTTACTTTACTTGGTAAATAAGACGTGTAATACTGGACGTATTGCAAGATGGTTATTATTATTGATTGAATTTGACTTTCGAATTGTGGTCAGAAAGGGGAAGCAACATTATCTAGCCGATCACGTTTCACGAATTGAATCTGCACCAGTTACTACTAAAGTGGATGATGAACTGCCAGATGCTGCGTTGTTCTATGTTGAAGCAGTACCTGAGTGGGCGACAAATATTGTTGAGTATCTAATGTTAGGACAACCGAATGACTCTTTGACAAAAGTACTGAAAAGACAATTGATTCATAAGGCTCAACCTTATCAATTAATTGCAAGACAATAGTATCGTCGTGGATCAGATAATATTTTACGAAGATGTGTTTTACCGCATGAAGTACCAGATTTAATCATGTTTTCACATGATGGCATGGGTGGAGGACACTTCTCTACAGATATTACTGTTCGCAAACTTTTGCAATCCTGTTGTTGGTGGCCTACGCTTCATAAGGACACAAAAAATTTTATTCAGACATGTGATGTCTGCCAGTGAGCACGATGGCCTACTCGACAGAATTATGAATCCTTACATCCGGTTTTATCGCAAGCACTGTTTGAAAAATGGGGACTGGATTATGTTGGTCCTATTCGTCCCGCTGCTCAAGGATCTCAGGCTCGTTACATTATCGTTGCAACTGATTATATGACCAAGTGGGTTGAAGCCAAAGTTGTCAAAGTAGCTGATGTGAAATCTACAGCTAAGTTTCTATATGAAAATATTATAATCAGATTTGGATGTCCGATCAAAATTGTCAGTGATCGGGGTACACACTTTGTTAATCAAACAATAAAGTGTTTACTGGAAGATTTTTTTGTTATACACGGATTTAGTACTCCCTATTATCCCAGAGGAAATGGCCAAGCTGAATCTTCCAATAAGATTCTCTGCACCATTGTGACAAAGACAGTTGAAGCGAGTCAGTCTGATTGGGAACATAAACTCTATGCAGCATTATGGGCATTCAGAACCGCTTACAAAAATAGTACAAATCAAACACCAATATCAGCAACTACACCTTTTGGTTTCACACAGGATTGATATGCTAGCTTGATGGCGAATCTAGCTGGCTTCAATCCTTGTAATCTCCATTTTTTGTACAAGATAGTGGAGATCAGATTGACACCTGATCCTCCATCTACCACTGCCACCTCGTCCTCGTATCTCTTGTGTTTGATTGGCAAAGTGATGTTGTGTTCCTCACTTTCTCATGCTACTCCGATGTGGAGGACGTTACTTGTTTCATCATAGCCCGCACAATAGATGGGCTCAGGAGCTATTGGCTCCTCATCCGCTTTGGCCCATTCAGCTAAAAGGCTTTTCGTTTTTGGTGCAATCCGCAGTAGTTCTCCGAGGGGTAAACTAACGTGGCTTGACAGCAAGAGTGTGAGCCTTTCAGTGCGTGGTTCCTCAAACTCCACCATGTGAAAAGGTGGTTCATGTTGGTGCAACCGATCATTCTGATCAGTGTGCAGTGGTGAGCCCGATTGCGGATCCCATTCGACGCCGACTGGAGGTTCTGTGAGATTGTTTCATTCTTGCTCTTTTTTCTCCTCTTGTGCTTTTTGAACCCAGTGTCTTATTTTCTGGTACTTTCTTCTCTCTTCCCTCACATTTGGATATGGTGCTGAAGTTGAGGGTTGGTCGTCAATGATCGATGGTGGTGGTGAGGGAGCCACTTCCTGTGAAAATTGTCAACATTTCCTTGTCTAGTTTTAGGCCAAAATTGCTAAAAATGGCACATAGTTTAGGATATGACTTTTCACACGTGTGAAACAGGTCTAGATATTTTTAGTAAGTGTATTTTTTCAGTATGAAGAAGTGTCAAACTTCAAGACCTTCGAAATGAGTCCATTTTCATGTATTTTGGACATATATGCCAATTTTACCTATATAGGGCATATTTTAGGTAAGGAGGGTCTAGAGAGAGGAGAGAGAGTCATCTCTCTCAGCTATATATAGCAGGTAGGCCGTGGAGAAACAGGTTGGAGCAGATCCATTGTATTCATTTGCTTAATGAGAGATTTTTCTATTGGGTTCTCCTTCCATTGTTGGCATTGTGTAGTGATTGAGTTCAAGCTTTGTGTGTATGATCTTAGGTGCTTTCCAAAAGTGGTAGGCTGATGTATTATGGACTGTATAATGCTATTTTGGGCCGCACTTGATGTTTATGGAAGTTTCCATTTGTGATAAATGCTTTTTGATCAAGTTCTTTGCATTCTAGGTAGCATAGAATGTGTTGCCAATTCCTAGCTTATGTAGTTTGGAGTGCAAGCATTCAAGCCAATGATCTTGGAGTTTAGATCCACTTAGGATCTGTATTTTTCACATGGTATCAGAGCTGGTTGGCTTCTATTCATAGTGTCAATGACTTGCAAGAGATCTTGGTGGCTGAAGAGCATAGGTTGCAAGCCAAAGGTGGTGGTGCATCAACACAAGGTGGAGATGAAGAAGCTCTTTTCACAAAGGGCAAGTTCAAAGGCAAGTGGTCCAAGCAAGGTAGTTTGGAGCATGGAAAGCATTCTTCTTCTTTGCAAAGTAGGAAGCAAGATAAGTCCAAGTTCAAATGTTTTTATTGTGGAGTGAAAGGACATTTTGCAAATGAATGCCATAAGAAACAAAATGCTAGATCTAGGTTGAGATCTAATGTACTTCTTGGAGATGATAATTGTTGTGCTAACTTGGCAAGCTTTGGTGAATCTATGGTCAATTTTTTGGATCCATTGGATCTTGAAGATGGACTAGTGCTACCTACTAGTCAAATGGAGTCATGTGGTGCTAAATTAGTATCATGTTTGAACTCTTCTACTCATAGATTTTCAAGTCTTGGTGGCTCTTCAATGGAACTAGATGGCAAGTGCAAAAATGGAAAAGGTAAGGAAGGAGCTAACTTCATCAATGGAGTTGATGAAGATTCTTCTTTGGAAGTGATTGTTGCTAATGACTTGTTTGTTCATATGGAAAAAGATGGAGATGCTAAGTGTCATTCTTTGCAAGAAGATGGTTGTTCTTCTAATTCTTTTCATATTGATGTATGTAATCATGTGGGAAAAGATGATGGTGCTTTGAGCATGCTTGAAGGAAATGGTTCTTTTACATCTTTTTGTGATAAAGTCATTTGTGCAACAAGTGGTGTCACATTTCTTCATAAAAAGAGTAGATCAAAGGTTTCTATCATGAGACTTGGTGAGGGAGATCACAAGTCAAAAGGAAGAGAAGTATGTGAAGTGTTCAAAGTAGGATGTACTTTGAATGATGTTTTTATGAACGATAGTGAGGAAGAATCATTATCATATGACTCATTACCTCATGTTTGAAAAGAGAGAGTACTTCAATCACTCTTATGTTGAAGGTACTAAGGATTCTTTTCTTGGCTTCTAATATTCAAGAGTCTTCTACTTCTTATGGTGCAACTATCAAGAGGGAGGTTTCTAACTTTTGTGGTGCTAGCATTAAGAGGGAGTCTTGTGAAGGAAAGGGCAATGGAAGAGTGGTTCTTGGGAAGATCCAAAGCATGGATCTAACATCTCTTCATCAACTCAAAGCATTCTATGATTGTGGTGGATTGTTCATTCATGGTCAAGATGGCAAAAGGTTGGTTGAAGAAGACTACATGGAGCAACTCAAGTGGCAACTTCTTCAAGGCAAGGGAGATATCATTGGTGAGCTTATTGAGGTTTGTTATGAACTCAAGAGGGCTGTTTTGATTAGGTTTGATACTCATCTTCACCTACTCTACTTCATGTTAAATGGAAATGTTGGAATCTATCTTTTGGTTTATGATGGTGGCATTGTTTTCACTAACTATAGTGAAGGGTCAAATTTGAGCATTGATGAGATCTTGTGGGATCTTAATCATGTGTTTGAGAGGGAGTATCTTCAGAGTTTCAGATCTGAAGATGTTCACATATGCAAGATCTTTGATGTCTTATTGGAAGATCAAGAGGTTGATCTTGGATTGCTTCATCAACACCAAGAGACAAGTGGCAATTCGAAGCTAGTGAAAAGCATCAAAGAAGAGACAAATGGTCAAGGCATTTTGGATCTGTTTTTACAGGTTCTTGAAGGTTCAAGTAAGGTCTTTGGAGCTGCAAGGAAGTGTCTTCTTACTCTACCTCACTTGCCTAATCTCATGTATGAACATTGTTATGTCAATGTGTTGAAATTGTCAAATTTCAATAAAACTAGTTCCATAGTTTTGCATCCTTTGGATCTTGGAGATGGAATAGTTATCATTGCTGGTTTGTATGATCAAGTACATGAATTCATTCAGATCTTGAAAGGTATTGAAGTGGTCAATATGTTTTCTTTTGAACAAAGTTCAAGATCTAGTATTCTAGTGTTGGCAAATTGGCAACTTGTTGACATTGTAGGATCAAGCGTTGTGTGCAAATCTTGTGGAGGTACTTCAAGTATTTCAAGTTCAGGTTTTGGTCATTCAAATGGAGTAGGGAACACATCTTTTTGGCATTCATTCACTCAAAGGCTTTCATGGATTGAAGATCTACAAAGGCAAGGTGGTGATGGAAGTTCATTCATGGAGATACATGTTGCATTCACTATATGTATAGTGAAATGTGGAGGAGGCATGCAAACACTTGTTGATCACTTTCATTTACAACTTGTTTGCTGCTATTTTACAGAGAAACCAGAGATGGATACATGGAGGAATTCATTAATTGAGATTCTATGTTCTTTTACATGTACCATTTTTATGATTCTATGTAAAATTGATGTAAGAAATAGTGAAGCATCCTATATGGACACTATTATCTATATCAATTATGTTGTGTCCTATTTTGTACATATTAGGATCCTTGAGAAGAGATCTATTCTGATGATGGAGATCATTCTTAAGTTGGAACAAAGTAGTGTTGTAAAACTAGCAAGTTAAGTTGAAGAGGGAGTGTGAAAATTGTCAACATTTCCTTGTCTAGTTTTAGGCCAAAATTGCTAAAAATGGCACATAGTTTAGGATATGACTTTTCACACGTGTGAAACAGGTCTAGATATTTTTAGTAAGTGTATTTTTTCAGTATGAAGAAGTGTCAAACTTCAAGACCTTCGAAATGAGTCCATTTTCATGTATTTTGGACATATATGCCAATTTTACCTATATAGGGCATATTTTAGGTAAGGAGGGTCTAGAGAGAGGAGAGAGAGTCATCTCTCTCAGCTATATATAGCAGGTAGGCCGTGGAGAAACAGGTTGAAGCAGATCCATTGTATTCATTTGCTTAATGAGAGATTTTTCTATTGGGTTCTCCTTCCATTGTTGGCATTGTGTAGTGATTGAGTTCAAGCTTTGTGTGTATGATCTTAGGTGCTTTCCAAAAGTGGTAGGCTGATGTATTATGGACTGTATAATGCTATTTTGGGCCGCACTTGATGTTTATGGAAGTTTCCATTTGTGATAAATGCTTTTTGATCAAGTTCTTTGCATTCTAGGTAGCATAGAATGTGTTGCCAATTCCTAGCTTATGTAGTTTGGAGTGCAAGCATTCAAGCCAATGATCTTGGAGTTTAGATCCACTTAGGATCTGTATTTTTCACACTTCCTTCCTCTTCTGTGCTCGTGTAACAGCTAACACAGGAGCGTAGTGGTGTCGTCCTTTTGATGGCATCCCTGCTGGAACTGTTGATTGTTGTATGGCAATGAGGTTAAGAGGTGCACTGGTTCCAGGTTTAAATGGACAATTCTTGAAACAATGTCCATAACCGCAATCCCGACAAGAGGTTGTATATTGTCCTTTGTAGGGACATTCTGCAATTCGGTGTCCCTCGCCGCACCCGTAGCAGCCTTAATTTCTTCCACTTTGACGTTGCGTTTGAGCTGCATAGGCCGATACATATTCATTTATGGTAGGATTCATAAATGGTTCATTTGGTCTGTACCACTGCTGCTACTCAGGTTGAGGTGACATTTGCAATTTTTGTTCTGCTGCTGTCAGGTTTACATGGGCCACTTGTTGATTGGCTGGCCCTGGTGGAGCAGGTAAGGCCATGCATTGTGGTTGATTGGGTGCGCCGTACCTTGGTGCCGCGTTAGGTGTCCCTTGATGATAAGGATGAGAAGTACGATAGGGACTTCTCTTCTGTTGAACAACCCTGGGGTTAAACAGGCAAAATGTCGTATCGTGCGATGTTGCATTGCACAGATGGCAGAATCTATGTGTCAGTCTCAGATTTTGCTTAAGGACTGGACACTCGTTCGCTGTATGGTATTGCGTGCATACTGAACACCATACATTTTCTCATCGAGGATACTACAACTGGGTTGGTTCCGGTTGATGTGGAGTTACTGCTACAGTTCCTTGTAAGGCCTTCAGTTTTTGGTCAAACTGCACTGTAAGTTGCTCCATCTGCTGTTTGTGTAATTTTGTCATTTGCTCCAACAACAGTTCTGTGGATAGAGCGGATGCTTTGATGATGATGATCCATCGAGAGAGTAGGAGTGTGGGTGGAAAAATATTTGTCATCAAATCTTTCATCCTCTTCCCTGATGGCATCTTCCATAGCTTCTTGCAGAGTAGCGTACTGCTCCCGTCTTTTCAGTTATCTTCTGATACTTTGTGGTAACCCGGCTAGAAACTACATGATCATCGCATGATTTGGAGTCAGGTCTGCGCTACACTCGGATTGTAGATGTTTGACCCGTTCAATATAATCTCGGACCCTTTCTCGTTTTCCCATCTTGACTTTGCTTAGCAGGAGAAACAGGTCTTCCAGGAACTTTCTTGGTTTAAAGCGCGTAATGAGAGCCGCTTTAACCGCTTTCCAGGTGGTTTTCTCTTCCTCTGACAGGTTGAAAAACCAATCCTGAGCCATTGCAATTAAGGACATAGGGAATAGCATCAGCTTCTCCGCAGGTGTCCGTTTGCCGTAGATTTCACAAGTTTGCTCGTAGATCTGGAGGAATCGGAGGGGATCTAAGAATCCGTCGTATTTTGGTATCTCCATCCTTGGTTCTCTCCAAACTACATGCAAGGGTGCGACAAGTACAAGTTGGCCCATTGGATCCATTGGTGCTGGTTCCAAGTCTGCCTCTTGTTGCACAACTGCTAATCTGGGAAGGTGTGGTGCCTGATTTGCTATCCTTCGTGCTATTGATCGTCCCGATCTCAGATTCATCCGATGGTGGGTTCCAAAGTGATTGGATCTCGCTTATACAATAGGATGCAGTTTGGATCTTCAAGGATCTGATCGATCTGATCGGTCGGAATGAATTTTAGGCCTTTTGCGGTGGTTTTTCCTTGATAACTTTCTTTTCCTTGCACTGATTGACCTGAGATTTTGACAGTAGCTGGATCTGATGCAGATCTTTCAACTAATCTAGTCTATGAGGGTTATCTTGTGCGAGGGTTGGTTGTGCGAGGGTTCTTTAGCTGTTTTTGGAGGTAAAAAACTTGATATCTTTCAGATCTCTGGGAAGTAACTCTCGCAAGCTTCACAGTAGCTGGATTTGGGTCAGATCTCACTATAGAATTCTCTACAAGAGTTAACTCTTGCAAAAAGTGAAAATTTCACTGTCTCCGAGGGTTCAAAATCACTTTTTGTGCTTGATCTTCACCAGATCTTTATACTAACTCTCGTAGGCTTCATCACTGATGTAATTTGACATTCTGAATCGATTGAGAGGGTCTACGAGAGTTCTTATCTGCTCTATCCACATAACTGCTGTTGGAGCAAATGACATAATTACACAAACAACAGATGGAGCAACTTACGATGTAGTTTGACCAGAAACTGAAAGCCTTATAGGGAGCTGTAGCAATAATGCCACATCAATCGGAACCCAACCAGCTACAGTATCCAAGACGGAAAAATGTATGGTGTTCAGTGTGCACGCAAAACCATACAACGAACGAGTGTCCAGTCCTAAAGCAAAATCTGAGTCTGGCACATAGATTTTGCCATCTGTGCAATGCAACATCGCATGATACGGCATATTGCCCATTCAACACCCGGACTGTTCAACAGAAGAGAAGTCCTTATCAAACTTCTTATCCCTACCATCAAGGGGAACCCAACACGGCACCAAGGTACGACACACCAAATCAACCACAGTGTATGGCCTTACCTGCTCCACCAGGGCCAGCCAATCAACAAGTGGCCCATGTAAACCTAAAGCAGCGGAACCAGAGATGCAAATGCCACCTCAACCTGAGTAGCAGCAATGGTACGGACCGGATGAACCATTTATGGACCCTACCATAAATGAATATGTTGCGGCCTATGCAGCTCAAAATCATCATCAAGACGGAAGAAATTACGGCTGCTACGGATGCGACGAAGGACACAAAATTGCGGAATGTCCCTACAAGGGACAATATACATCCTTCTGCCAAGAATGCGGTTATGGGCACTGTTACAAGAATTGTCCATTTAAACCTGGAACCAGTGAACCTCTTAACCTCATTGCAATACAGCAACTAGCAGTTCCAGCAGGGATGCCATTAGGTAGACACCAACTCCACGCTCCTGTGTTAGCTGTTACGTGAGCGCAGAAGAGAGAAGAAGTGGCTCCCTCACCACCACCATCGGTCACTAATGACCAACCCTCAACTTCAGCGCCATATCCGAATGTGAGGGAAGAAAGAAGGCAGTACCAAAAAATAAGACACTGGGTACAGAAAGCACAAGCGGAGAAAAAAGAGCAAGAAAGAGTTAATCCCACGGAACCTCCAGTTAGCATCGAACGGGAACCGCAAGCAGGCTCACCACTGCGCACTGATCAAAATGATCGGTTGCACCAATATGAACTACCTTTTCACATGGTGGAGCCCGAGGAACCACGCACCAAAAGGCTCACACTTTTATTGTCAAGCCGTGTTAGTTTACTACTCGGAGAACTACTGCGGATTGCACCACAAGAGAAAAGCCTTCTAGCTGAATGGGCCAAAGCGGATGAGGAGCCAGTAGCGCCTGAGCTGATATATTGTACGGGCTATGAAGAAACAAGTAACGTTCTCCACATCAAAAAAGTGAGAAACACAACATCACTTTGCCCATCAAACACAAGAAATACGAGGACGAGGCAACAGTGGTAGATGGAGGATCGGGTGTCAATTCAATCTCCACTACTTTATATGAAAAATGGGGCCTGCAAGGGTTCAAGCCAGCAAGATTCGCCATCAAGCTAGCAGATCAATCTTGTGTGAAACCAAAAGGTGTAGTTGTCGATATCCCTATAAAGATAGCAGGCATGCAGTTTGTGATTACTTTTGTAGTCATGGATATACCTGAATCTCCATCTGCATACCGTGTTTTATTGGGAAGACCATGGTTGAGGACTGCGCAAGTCGTACACAACTGGGATATGAGAAAACTCACCTTCGAGAACAGAGAACATGCTGTAAAGGTTGATCCGACCACATGGGCGGTGAAACCTATTGCACCCAAAGCTGATGACAGATCACACGATTGATTGCCCAAGGCGAACCAAGGGAGGTCACTATGATTCAGAGACGGATGTCATGATATGGACAGATGCATTAGCAACTATTGACTGTCAGGCATGTTGAAGAAATCTCAACCAAAAAAAAAAAAACACCAAGAACCAAGAAAAGGGGCTAAAATCACACTATTAGCCAACTGAAACTGATATGATCTTGTCAAATCTAGGTTGTAGTCACAATATCCATCAAGTACATCTTCACCCAAATGTTACACGGGTGTGTCCTTGATGCAACCGAACATCACACTCAAAACACAACTATTATCTTGGCTAGTTACCTTGGTTCATCTTGAAAACCCACAAAAAAGGCTCTAGACAACCAATATCTTGGTCACTCAACCCTTGAGAACCCATGAATTAGGCTATGGACAACACATATCTTGAACATGCTACTCTATTCTATATATGCAAGAAATTCTCTCTCCAAACAAGTTAATAGTGTACTCCATGTATAATTATGCTTAGATGATTTGGAGTTAATCCTCTTGCTATCTAATGGAAGGGATAATTTTGCATTAAGGGCCTTTCTCCAAAGCTTGACTTTAGAGGAAGACACATTGTGTTGGGCCTAGCATTGCGTAATGCCAAGTGCAAGTTTCAAGCATAGTAAACATGTAGCTAGAAATTAGAACATGGGCTCTTGGTTCAATCATAAGTTATGCAAAAAGCTTCATTTGACTAACCAATTGGTGATTAACATGTAGAATTTAGACCTTCCAATGGAAGGCCAAAATGCTAGGAGTCAATCAATAAATGAGTGTCCACATGAACATTTTGGAGTAAGGTTTTCAATGTGTAGCACACATAATTATATTGTGGTGCCCATAAAAGCTCCAAGTGCTAGGTGTCAATCTTCAAATGGCTACTTGCACGAACATTTTGACATATGGTTTTAATGTGTGGAGAACACAAGTAGATAAGTTTGTCTAAGGTGCCATTAAAATACAAAAGAATACCAAGCACTTGAAATTACAATATTGGAAATGCACAACATTCCCAATAAACACCTAGGGACACCTTATGTATCTATTGAAAAAGAAAAGATGAGCTAAGAACTCATATGACCATCCAAGAGAGAGGATGCTCATGCTCATTCTTGGTGACGTTGGGCATTTCCTTGAAGGATGAGGTAGAGACTCATATGGCCATGCCAAGAGAAAGGATGCCCATTCTCGGGTGGTCATGCTGAGGTGACTATCGAAGATGTCGAGCATTTGCTCAAAGGGGAAAGAATGAGCTAATAGCTCATGTGGTCATCCCAAGAGAGAGCAAGTCCAAAATATTTTGGAGAGTGTTAGCTAGGTTTCTATTGGAGATGTTGGGCATTTCCTTGTAGGAAAGGATGAGACAAAAACTCACATGGCCATTTCCAAAGAGAAGAATTGGATGCCCATTATGTGTAATGTCTTATATTTGCCATTATGTGTGTGTGTGTGTGTGTGCGTGTGCGCACACACACACACACACACACACACACGCACACATGGAAAATACTAAAAAGGATACCAGGAGAGGAATGAACACCCAAGTTTGTGTCTTGCAAGTCGCCCCCTTCTTGATAAGCTTAATTATAAGTAGCTTCTTTGTTGCAAACAAAGTTAGGAGTTGAGGTGGTATTGTTAGTAGCTTTTTTGTTGCAAACAAAGTGAGGAGTAGAGGTGGTGTGAAGTTGCCTCCCCACTCTTGTGAGTTTGCAAGCTGCCCTCCCCAAAGGGTAGCAACATATGTTCTACCTCTACCCTCTAGAGCTTATTTCTCAATTGTGCAAGCATGGATGATGGCCCCACCTTAGCCAACTACCCATGAGTCATGAAATTTTCATCATTAGTCATGATTATGGATGGAGGATTTTGCATGATTAGATGAGGGTGGGGCCTGCTGCACCCTCAATCCAGATCAAGAACACACTCATACCTAAATTCCACCCTCAGTCAATCTTCATAGAAGATTGCCCAGCTTTTGCACCTCTGAAGTGAGTTAATATGCCTGGTAATTAATACCCATGGGCCATGAATGATACTAAGACCTACACATGGCTTACACAAGCTCAAGATGACATTTAGCTCATTGGACATGCATCACATGGCCTCTTAAGACTTACACCAAGTCAAGATGACATTTAGCTCATTGGACATGCATATTGGAGGGTGGAATGCCAATAACCACTGAGGAGTGCATTGGAGGCCCCACCTTTTCTCACACCCAAGAAATAAAAGGTGGTGGTGGTGTGCCACCACCACCAGCTATATCCTACTTACTAGTCAATTTCCAAGAACATAAGCCTAACTCAAAAAGACAACATAAGGAACCAAAAATACTATTAGTGCCCATGTGACTTTGTGACGTGCCACACCCAAAAGCAAAAGCATATAACGCCTGTCTTCTGAAAGGCAGATATATACTTGTTTTTGGAAAGTTTGAAATTATCAAACCATTTCTGCATTCTTCCGTTTGAAGTTTGGGGTTTGCAAAAATGATACTTGGTGATGTCAAATAGCTCTTGGCAATGGGGGCTATTGGGTTTGTGATGGGCTGAGGAAACTTCAACCTGCAGGCTTGGTGGGGAAAATAGAATCATGAATTCCAACTACCACATGGCCTCTCTGCCAGGTTTGACGGTTCCCACGATCTACCCATATTGGTCATATAATAAATAAATAATAAATAAAGTAGAATAAAATTAAAGGAATTAGATAAATATTAAATAGTAAATAGATATAAAACAAAAAAAATATTAAATAATAAACAAATGCAACAGAGAAAAACGGTTTCTAGTTGATGCCCGCTCTTATCGTTGGAGCACGTGTTGATTTAAATCTGCTACCGTCAGATTTTGTCAGAAACGTTCAGATTCTGCCCCGCTGTACTGATAGAATAGATCAATGGTCAATATGCCACGTGGCGACAATTTAAGTGATCGGGCTGAAGTGTCCTAGGGCACTAGTCGGATATAGTATTATTTTTTATTTTTTGTTATGGCACGTGGCATAATTTTGTGGCTTGAGATCTTGGCAATGATTAATATTATGGCGACGTGGCAAAATCTGATTGTAAGCTAGGCTTCTTGAAACTGCTGGACTGGGACAATGTGGCACGATCTGAACGCTGATGATTAAATCCAACGGCTGCGCGTTCAGTTCTCTCGTGGCACTAAAATACGATCGCCCTGTTTCTCTCTCGTGAGATCGGGTTTCTCTCGTGAATTCCCAGACAAGAACGGATCCAGAGCACGCTAGCGGGACTTTAAGACGCGGGTGCCTTACGCCCCACCACCATTGGATCTGAATAAAACATCACGAGATTTTGCCACGTAGCAATGCTCGATTTTGAACTGACGATCTGACACGTGGCAAACATCCAGGTATTCGAGCGTCAAATATAATATGCCATTAAGGTCCTCTCTCTCTCTCTCTCTTCTTGTGAGCTCACTCTCTCTCTTCATCTCATCAGCTCTCTTTATTTACTACTCGTAGCCATAGCTGCATTCATCCGAGACGAGGAAGAGAAGCTGGATCGCTTGGAAGAATAAATCAATCCTCCTCATGCAATACTGATCTTTCAAAACGGATTGTTCCTGCCCACAAATTTGATCTACCCAAAAGAGCTGGTTTTGCTATTGCATTCTGATATGCATGTGAGTTTTGGTATGGAGATGGATGATAGAGGATTGTATATCTTCAAGGCTCTGTGACTATGTCTGGAATTCTGCTGATCCGCTATTTTTTCGAGATGGGTTCCAATTTATATGCCTTACAGATGATGAACGTTGAATGAGGACTTGGATCTTCAGCTCAATGGATCTCATAAATCTTTTGATTTGATTTCATTTTATTTCATGCTCAGAGTTCATGCAACAACTGCAGGATTCAAATCAGCAAACCAGAACCTTGGAATAGAACCATCAATTTTAAAGTTTTTGTAGCTAAGGCAGAGCTTGGTACTGAAGTGGATCGTGCAATTTTAGCTGGAGTTGGATCTGTTTTTGACAAGATGTTGCTTCCAACTGCCAGCCTTGTTTGTGTGTCCGTCCTGCTGATCCAGTATTGTCTTGTGTTTTGTCAAAGCGATTGGCAACCAAAAGATGTGTATCGCGTAGATTGTGGTGCCACAAGCAATGTCACAGTGAATGGAGAAGTATGGCAGGCAGATGCCAATACCAAGATCGTTACAGGTGGAGTCCTTGCATCTACGAGCAGTCAGAACTCGCTGCTCCCGACGGATGCTCCTTTTCTGCTCTCAGCTAGGATATTTACTACGGCTTCACAGTACACATTCCCTGTCACTCCTGGAAGACACTGGATCCGGTTGTACTTTTATCCTTTCTCGTTTCAGAACTTTAATGCTAACATGGCGTTATTCACTGTGCTGGCGGACGGATACGTGCTGCTCTCCAATCTATCTATTGTAGGTGAGATGAAAGCTACCAAGAAATCGTATGTGATGAAGGAGTATACGATCAATGTCAAATCCAGTTCTTTGTCCATTTCTTTTGTTCCAAAGACTGCGCCAAATTCTTATGCTTTTATCAATGCTTTGGAAGTGGAATCCATGCCCGAAGATAATTTTGCAGACGACGCCATTCTAGTTGGCCATGGAGTGCCTTCGCAGTTCGGCTTGCCTGGCATCGCCTTGCAGACAATGTACAGGGTGAATGTGGGAGGGCAAATGGTGAGTCCAGCCAACGATACTGGCGAAGATAGGTCGTGGATTCCTGACAGCAGCTTCATCTTGGGAGCAGCAACAGGAGCAATACCACCCTATGTCTTCAATATCCAGTATACTTCCACTTTGCCACCCTACATTGCTCCCCCAAGCGTCTATGGCACTGCTCGGACTATGGGAGTGTCGAAGGTCATCAACAGCAACTTCAATCTCACATGGCTGTTTCCCCTGGATTTGCAGTTTACTTACTACATTCGCCTTCATTTCTGTGAGATTGTGTACACGTCTGTCTATCAAAGAATCTTCAATGTCTACATCAACAATCAAACAGCGATCGAGGGGCTTGATATCCTTGCAAAAGTAACAGCTGCAAATACTCCCTACTACCTCGACTTTGTTGCTCCTATGCTCCAGGGAGACAACAGGCTATGGCTGCAGATCGGGCCGACTGTAAACTCAGGAGCTGAGTTTAATGATTCGATCTTAAACGGCCTGGAGATCTTGAAGATGAACAATTCTGATGGAAGTCTCGCAGGAGCTCCTTTACCACCCGGATTTTCTACCGGCTCATCCTCGAATTCTGGAGGCGGGCGAAGCTCTGTTGGGGTTTACATCGGTGGCGCTGTTGGAGGAGTGGCTGCACTGGGTGTGATCTTAGCAGGCTTGTGCTGCCTGCTGTCTAAGAGGACAAGAGGAGCGAAAGTTATGTCTCCTGCGTGGCTGCCTCTTCCACTCCATGGCGGCGGCTCAGGAAGCATCGGAAGCAAGGTGTCAAAAGCATCTCACAAAAGTGGAACAGGAAGCTTTGTATCTTCGGCTCCATCTAACATGGGAGGCAGGTTCATCAGCTTTGCCGAGATCTTAGAGGCAACCAGCAATTTCGACGAGTCTCTTGTGCTGGGGATCGGAGGCTTCGGCAAGGTTTACAAAGGGGAGCTGTTTGATGGCACTCAGGTGGCTGTGAAGAGAGGCAATCCAAGATCGGAACAGGGTTTGACGGAGTTTCAGACAGAGATCGAGCTTCTTTCAAAGCTGCGCCATCGCCATCTTGTTTCCCTTATCGGCTATTGTGAAGAACACTCTGAGATGATTCTGGTTTACGATTGCATGGCCAACGGCCCTCTGCGTGGGCATCTTTACGGCACCGATCTGCCCTCACTCACTTGGAAGCAGAGGCTGGAGATCTGCATCGGTTCCGCAAGAGGGCTGCATTATCTTCACACTGGAGCAGCACAAGGGATCATTCATCGAGATGTGAAGACAACAAACATTCTTCTGGATGAAAATCTGGAGGCGAAGGTGTCTGATTTTGGGCTATCTAAAACAGGACCTTCTCTGGATCACACACATGTGAGCACAGCAGTGAAGGGCAGTTTCGGATACCTGGATCCTGAGTATTTTCGGCGGCAGCAGCTGACCGAGAAGTCAGATGTCTACTCTTTCGGAGTTGTACTCATGGAGGTACTGTGTGCTCGTCCAGCCATCAATCCTGCTCTCCCAAGGGAACAGGTGAATCTGGCAGACTGGGCATTGCACTGGCAAAAAATGGGAAAGCTGGAGGAGATTATTGACCCAAAATTGGTAGGCCAAATCAACAAAGATTCACTTCGCAAATTTGGGGAAACCGCTGAAAAATGTTTGGCAGAGCAAGGCATTGCTCGCCCAGCCATGGGAGATGTTCTTTGGAATCTAGAATATGCACTGCAGCTGCAAGAGACGTCAATGACCAGTGACAAGAGTGAAGTAGACATGGATGCCATCAATCCGCGTTTGATTGAGCTGCCCCAGCATCAACTTATGCTACATGATTCACAAACCAACTTTTCTGTAGCACATGCTGTGCACAGTGAGGAGCATGCAGAGGATACAAGTGTAAGTGCAGTGTTTTCTGATGATGCAAGTATAAGTGCAGTTTTTTCTCAGCTTGTGAATCCTCAGGGAAGGTGAGCTAGTATGAGAGGAGCCGCCTTCAATGTCCAACAGCATTCTTGCCTTGTTGCGTTTTAGAGGAGCTCTAGGATCTTATATAGGTATCTGGTGGATTGCTACAGATCTGATCAAAGCCAACAGCTTTTTCTTGGGTTGAATTGTGAAAATGTGGAAATAGTGCTCTACAAAAAGTACTGCACTTGTAGCCCACATTTCTACTCACTCACTCACTCAGTCATGAATTCTTTTGTAGGTTATGCTCTCTAGTGAAGCAATTGGACTGTTTTTCAGTTGCAATCCACAACCCAAATTCTGGGTTGGGCCCTAATTCAGAGATACTCATGCTGAAATAGATTGAGTTATGCAATTTAGGGTAGATTTTACATGCTATGCATAAAACATATGCTGAAATGGAATAGTTGGTGAAGATCAGGAATAATTAGGCACGATCAGTCAGGCAAAGATTGTCGAGTGTGAAGAAGCTTGTAACACGGCTTATAGCTGTGAAGGTGGCATGCAATAACCCTTGGTAAGGTAGATGACTAGTAACTGTCTTACTTGCTTTTATGGACTGTAATAAGAGGGATTTTTTTTTCCCACTTGAAACAGTATATGCTGAATATAATAAAGAAGTCTTTATATAATTGTCATCCCAATTAGTCTCTCACAGTATAATGTACAGCATTATACTGTGAACAGAACTAGCTACTGGTGTCACCAAAAACAGAAAAAAAGACAATTTAGATTTTGTGAGGATATTTTGTTGAGAGTGCCCTAATCACCCTATGGGAATGATATTGTCTTTAAACACTAGATACTTTGTTGATCAAGTAGTTTTTCCTTTTCAGGAAAAAATTTAGGGGCTTTCACAAGAGTTGTGCTAGATAAGAGTTAGATTTGTACCCATCTAGGCAAAGGCTTGAGTCTCTACTAATGCACCCGTGGACATTTGGAGTTTTGTGCTCCTTTGTGGCTTGGTGTTACTATGTGATGTAAAGTGTACATACTTTTGATGAGCTTTGGAAAAGTTGCATTAAAATAGAATAATAGTGTTGGGCTTCACTTATTTCCTTTGAGCAAGCTTGATTACGGCTTCCAATGAACAATTGTTCTCTCATGAGAAAATGACATCAATGTGAGCAAATGCATTGAGCATGAAAAGACCACTAATGCACAATGTGAGCCTATCATAGAGGAAACCTTCTCTCTTGCTTGCATGGATGCCTGGTGGCATCACATAATGATTGGTTGGCTACTTTTGAATAGCCAGTGATCGCAAAAATTATGCAATCTTTTTCAAAGATTTGTTAGTCTTTTATGAAACTACAATTATAATGATTTACCTTAACATGTGGGAGAATTCACTTTTTTGTTGATTTTGGAACCTAGAGAGCACTAGTGAGTGCATAAGGAAGCCCTAATGAGAGCTTAGTGATAGGAGAAGCTAATTTGCAGGATCAAATAATAAGAAAAAAAGGATAAGTATGGAAAATAATAATAATACTATGCTTTGGTACGTTTTGAGCATTTTGAAGTATCAAGCAGCACTCACTCATTTTTGGACCAAACTTGATGAAGTAAAGCTTCAAGAGTATCTACATAATGTCAAGAAAAGGCCTGTGAAGTGGTTTGTGAAAAGGTGTAGTGGTTTGAGAGCACAAAACATGAAAAGTCTAAGAATTTTAGTGTGAGAAGGGAATTTTTTTAATGACAAATATGATTAATGCACTCGATACTCAGTGAATCGGCTTCTTGCTGAGATTTTAAGTAGGCCATTCATTAAAAAAAAGGTGATAAATTGAGGTTTCATCTTATCATTGCGAAGCATAACAAAAAAAATCAGATTTTAAAGCTTGTTGCATGAATATTTTGGAATGATTTGAAAACTATTGACTATTCATGGCTTTGGGAGTTGTATGCTTGAATTACATGGTGGATTTACGGCACTCACAACCATGGAGAGACCTTGAGGAAATAGCTTGTGAAAAAGAATATTTGAAAAAAAACAAAAAAGAGGAATTTAAGGAATTTTCTTAGGCCCTTCATGTATGTTCACGCCTAAAAAACAAGTGATTACTTAATGCTTGGAAAGGTTGGAGCTCAACAATGTCCCAATCACAATCCTCTACGGTAGGGACCTACACAATGGTTAGGATTTAACATAGGTGTACTTAAAGGCTTACAATCTTGCATATTGAACTTATAAAGCAAATCTCATGCATATTTGCTTTGTGTAAGAAAGACCATGTCTTCCTTTTGCCATACTTCAATGCCAAGACAATAGTGCATCAATCCTAGATCACTCATGTCAAAAGCTTTGGAAAGATCTGATTTTATTTCATCAATTAAGCTCTCATTACTTCATGTAATAATCAAATCATCCATGTACAACACAATGAACACTATATCTGAATCTTGCCTTAGAATGTAAAGATTAGGATCAGCATCACTCTTTATCATTCCCCTTCGCCTGAAGTGTTCATCATTGCAAGAGTACCATGTCCGTTGTGCTTGCTTCAATCCATAAATGGCTTTGTTGAGCTTACAAACGAGATGCTCTCTCCCTGGCTCAACAAATCCTTGAGGTTGTACTAAGTACACCTCTTCATCTAGCACTCCATTAAGAAAAGCAGATTTAACGTCCATTTGCTGGATCTTCCAACCATAGAAAGCAGAAATAGCAATGATAGAACGTATCGTTACCATCTTCGCTACGGGTGCAAAGGTTTCTTCAAAATCAATACCTTCCTGATGCTCAAATCCTCTCGCAACCAACCGTGCTTTATACTTGTTGAGTTGCCCATCAACTCCATATTTGATCTTGTATATCCATTTGCAAGTGATAGGCATCTTACCATCAGGTAGCTCAACCAAATTTCACGTCCTATTTTTCGATATAGCTTCCATTTCTGTTTTCATACTTCACGCCACTCCTTGTACTCCTTTGCTTTATCAAAAAATTTTGGTTCTTGAGCCTTGATCACAGAACCCATTAGGGTTAGATTCATCTCTAATCTTGCAAGAGGTTTTCGATTTCTACTTGATCTTCTAAGCTCTCCCTGCTCACTTGATTCGGGAGTATCTCCCTTATTAGCATCACTTGTTACTGAAAGTACCACTTAGGCACTCTCATAGGAATCTCATTATTGACCTTGTCTTTTTCCATTGGCTCTTCCATATCGACACTAACTTCTTTCTTCACTTGCAATATAGCTTTATCATCAAAGGAATCAATTGTCAATTTTATTTGGTCATTTTGACCCATCTCATCAAAAGTAGCATCTCTAGAAATCACGATCTTTTGTGCATCTGTGTCATACATCCTGTATGCCTTGGCTCTTTCATCATATCCAAGGAAAATACACTTAACAGCTTTTGCATCCAGTTTCTTTCATTTTTCATCAAGTACATGAGCGTAAGCATCACAACCAAATATTCGTAAATGAGAAACATTAGGTTTCTTTCCAGTTAAAGCTTTGTAAGGTGTCTTACCCTCCGCGGACTTCGTAGGACACCAATTCAAGATATGAGTAGCTGTGTTGCATGCTTCTGCCCAAAAAGTATTTGGCAAACCATTGCTCTTAAGCATTGCCCTAGCCATCTCCACAATGGATCTGTTTTTCCGTTCTGCAACTCCGTTCTGTTGTGGTGAATAGGGTGTAGTGGTTTGTCTCTTGATCCCCTGATCCTTGCAAAAATTTATAAACTCTGTTGAAAAATACTCACCACCACCATTTGAGCTGAGGGTCTTAATATAACAACCTGTTTGTTTTTCAACTAGAGCCTTGAACTCTCTAAACTTGGCAAAAGCATCAGATTTCTTGCTTATGAAATAAATCCAGATATGTCTACTATAGTCATCAATGAATGTGATGAAATAGTAACAACCACTAATGGACCTAGTTTGTATTGGTCCACACAGATCACTATGAACAAGATCAAGAATGCTATTGGCTCTTCTTGCTCCATCTTTGGGAAATTTCTCTCTATGCTATTTTCCCAAAATGCAACCCTCACAAATTTTTCCTTCAAAAGAGATATCAGACAATCCAACAACTAGATTACCTCTTTTAAAGATTTGCAAGCTTTGAGCAATGATATGACCAAATCTTTGATGCCAAAGATCACTTCGACTATCAACAATGCTTACCATCGCTTGAGTAAAAGATCTCACATTCAATTTGTAGAGTCGATTCCCATTGACTCTAGCTCCTGAAGCAATCACTTTGTAGTGATTCTTGATGTCTTTGACAAGACATTTGTCACTGTCAAACTCAACCTTGAGTTGTTGATCAGCCATCGTCCCAACAAATAGTAGATTGTTAGCTAAGCCAGGTACATATTGCACATTGCTTATATGCTTTATCTTCCCATTGGCTAACTTCACTGGTACCACTCCAACTCCTTTAACAGATAGCAATTTGCCATCAGCTTGTCCAACTCATCACCATTGTCAGTTTTCTTGAGTTCTGAAAACCACTTTTTCCTTGAAGTCATGTGCTTGGATGCACCACTATCAATGTACCGGGTATCCTTGGCTTCATCACTTGTCATTAATGCTGTAATGAACAATTTTGAACTCTCACCTGTGTCATCTTCATATTGATCATCATCGTATTGATGTTGATCAGTAATTATCTTCATAATAATAGTCATCAAATTGATGTTGATCAACATAATTTCCCGCTTGCCATTTGCCTTTTCTTTGTTCCATCTCCTTCTGTTTCTTGAAACATTCACGCTCCCAATGACCAGGTTTGTTGTAGTACCTACAATTTTTAGGTTTATTTTGTCTTGAATAGTTGCATCCTTGACCTCGGTCTTATTTCCAATACCTCGATTCGGACTATCATTGACTTGCTCATGAAATTGTTGAAATGATCCTCGGCTTGAGTTTCTTCCTCGCGATTGATACTTTCCACGGCCAAATCTTCCACCTCATCCTCTAACTGCAAGAGCTTGATCATAACTCCTGTTACGATGATTCAAGTTCTCTTGACGTTGCTCTTCTTGCAAAAGCAATCCACCTAGTTCTTCATAGGTTGGAAGATTTTCTCTTATGGCTATACTCGTCACAAACATCTGATGTGACTCACTCAGACTATTCAATGTCAATTGCACGATCTCACGATTTTGTACTCGCTCTCCAACTGCTGCTAATTGATCACGGATCTCTTTGATCTTCAGTATTTGATCGGCAATAGTTGCACCATCATCCATCCGCAATGTATGCAACTTTGTCTTTAGAAATAGTATTCGAGATGTATTTGTCGTTTCAAACAATGCCTTCAATATATCCCACGCTTCTTTTGGTCCTTCTAAATCTGAAATATAGGAAATAATTGCATCTCTAACTGATAAGTTGATGACATTTTGGGCTTTCCGTCTTCTCCTATCAAATGCCCGTTGATCTTCTTCAATCACTGGCCTTGTCTCTTCACCTGTTACGATCTCCCATAGCTCCTTTTCCATCAAAATGTTCTTCAATTTGAATTTCCAAACTGCGTAGTTGCCGACACCTTCCAATTTGCTTGACTCATTGTAATAGATCCTAACACCACAGTAGGGCAAACACTAACTGATCCACCCAACCTTGCCTACTCCCTGATATAGAGTAAGCCCCTTCTAGCCCAGTGTGAGGACTGGTAGCATGCAACTGCCAAGTGTCGGCCACGTGGCACTGACGTGGCCGACTGCACGTCGGGACCCAACTGGGGGCCCTATCCTGCTGACAGGGTCCCTAGGCTGTGTTAGGCCCGCCATAGCTATGGACCGTGCTGGGGCACACTACTCACACTGTCTTGCCCTGTTGGTCATGTACGCTGGACACGACCCTGACTGTGGTATCTGACCTATCTGTGTTCTCTAGGGTTCGGCACTGGTTACGAGCTCGTAACACTCCCTCCCCCTTAAGAACCGTCTTGGTCCTCTAAGACAAAGTCTGGAAAAATCTTGCGAAGGACGCTGCCTTTTTCCCAAGTGGCATTCTCAACAGGCTGATCATTCCACTTAACCAGATATTCTCGGTATAGAGTATGACGAGTCTGCGTCTCTCTACTATCAAGAATCTCCTCTGGTTCATGTGGAGGTTGTTGAGGATCCAATGGGAGAACTAGAACACTGTCCCCTACCAGATTATCTGATCTGGTTAAGGCTTTTCGTAACTGACTTACATGAAAAACTGGAAAAACCTTACTGCTGTGTGGGAGTTCTAGTTCATAGGTGACCTCGCCTAGTCTCCTACTGATGGTAAAGGGACCACAATACCTTGGAGACAACTTAGCACACACTCCTGATTTGAGGGTTTTAGAGTCAACTGGGACTCTCAAGTAGACTTTCTCACCAGTGGAGAACTGCACATCCCGTCGGTGTGGATCTGCATAATGCCTGGCTCGATCCTGGGACTGCCTAATGCGACGCTTAGCATGTTCTATCATCTGGTTTAGGTCTTCTAAAAAGTTTCTGGCTGCTTCAACTTTTTCTTGTTTAAACCCTACAGCTGTGGGTGAGCGTGGCTGAAAACCGTACATCAGCATAAATGGGCTGTATCCCGTAGCTGAATGTTTGGTACTGTTGTAAGCAAACTCTAATATCGAGAGATACTCCTCCCAATTTGTCTGCCTCTTGCTGACGTATGCACGAAGCATATCCTCCAGCACTTGATTTACCCTTTCTGTTTGACCGTCCGTCTGTGGATGGTCGGTGGTACTCATATTAAGTTTAGTATGGAGATGATGGAATACTGCCTTCCAAAAATTTCCAGTAAACTTACTGTCCCGGTCGCCGACTATGCCGGAAGGTAGACCGTACAATTTAAATAGCCCGTCTACAAACAACCTCGCTAACTCTGGAGCTCTAACGGTTGTTTTGGTCGGAATAAAATGAGCCATTTTGGTCAGACGGTCAACTGTGACCCATATAGCGTCATTACCCTTTTGGGTTTTAGGCAGGCCTCCTATAAAATCCATGGAGATACTCTCCCATTTACCAGCTGGTATTTCTAAGGGATGCAACAACCCTCCTGCCTTTAAACGCTCTGCTTTATTTACTTGACATTTCTGGCAACTGGTTACATACTGGTGGACGTCCCTTTTCATACTGGGCCAGAAAAATTGCCTACGAAGAAGCTCATAGGTCTTCTGTATGCCTGGGTGTCCCGCGCTAGGATTGTCATGACATTCATATAGGACCTGCTGCCTATAATCCTCTGAATTGGGGACACATACTCTATCTCTATAGAGCAAGTACTCATCCTGAATGGAATACTGTTTCCATTTGAATCCTTGAGTCAACTGACCCTCAACCACTGGGGTTTGCTTGGGTAATACAGGCTCAGAATCCTCAACGTCATCTGATGACGTATACTCGGACTCATCATCATCCTCAACGAAAGCTGCCGTATTCTTGGATGAACTGGCACCAGCCCCGGGAACTGGTTCTGGAGTCTGTAACTGTCTGTTCTGGATTGAGTTCCAGATAATAGAGAAGAATGCATCATGCTGACATTTCCCTCTCAAGGACTCGAGTAACTCATTACGAATCTGAGTAAAACTCAGCTCGTTTATCATAGGCATTCTGCTAAGGGCATCTGCTACTGTATTGAATTTTCCACGCCTATATCTGATAGACATGTCAAACTCTTGCATCAACTCTGCCCAACGAGCTTTCCGACCTCTAAGCTCAGGTTGATTGCAAAGGTATCTGAGACTCTCATGGTCTGTCAGGACCTCAAAGTTGGCACCATACAAATAATGCCTCCAAGTCTTAAGGGCATGGACTATAGAAAAGAGTTCCTTTTCATAGGCACTATACCTAGTCTGTGCTGGCTCGAGTTTTTTACTCTCGAACGCAACTGGTCGTCCACCCTGAGTTAGCACAGCACCTACTGCAAAGTCGCTAGCATCTGTTTCGACCACAAATGGCTGATTGGGGTCGACGACCTTTAAAACTGGTGCTGTAGCTAAGGCTGTTTTGAGAGCATCAAAGCTCTCCTGTTGTGCGGACTCCCAAATGAACTCCTTTCCCTTCCCCTTAAGGAGATTTGTCATAGGGACTGCTGTCTGAGCATATTCCTTGACAAATCATCTGTAATATCCCGCCAGACCAAGAAAGATTTGAAGTTCCAAAATATTCTGAGGTCTCAGCCAACTGAGTATGGCTTTAACCTTATTTGGGTCCATCTTAATCCCATCTGAAGAGATAATGTGACCCAAATATGCTACTTCTTCAACGAAGAATTCACACTTGGATTGTTTAGCATAAAGCTTATGCTTTCTGAGCAGTCGAAACACCTTTCTGAGGTGTTTTAGATGCTCCTTCCTCGTTTTGCTGTAGACGAGGATGTCATCTAAAAATACGACTACAAACTTACCCAAGTATGGTCTGAGGACACTGTTCATCAAGGTCATAAAGGTAGCTGGAGTATTTGTGAGCCCAAATGGCATCACCTTAAACTCATAATGACCGTGACGAGCCCTAAAAGCTATTTTTGAGACATCTTCCGATTTTATACGGACTTGATGATATCCCGATCTGAGGTCTATTTTGCTGAAAAACTTAGCCCCGTCGAGTTGATCAAACAACTCGTCTGCCCGAGGCATAGGGTATTTATTCTTAATTGTGACTTTATTGAGGGCTCTGTAATCTACGCAAAGACGCATAGACCCCTCCTTCTTTTTCACCAATAGGACTGGTGAGGCCCATGGTGAACTACTGGTCTGAATTTGGCCTTTCCCAAGATAGTCTGTTAACTGCCTAGTTATTTCTTCATCCTCTGTTCGGCTGACCCGATACGGAGGTTTAGAAACAGGTGCTGTACCTGGTACTAGGTTTATTACATGATCTACCTCTCTGCTAGGTGGTAAACCATGTGGCAAATCTTCAGGAAAAACATCTTTAAATTTGGACAATAAAGTTTCTAATTTACTGATTTTCTGCTGAATAGAATTGGAAATAGAAACTTCAGGAATAAACTGAAAGTCACATAAGAATACCTGATGGTCTTCGTCTCCGATTAGCTGATAGAGCTCTGAACTGCAGACCATAGGGCTGTTGGGAACATCATGCTCCCCATGCAACTGGATCTCTCGGCCTTTATACTGAAAGCTGAGGGTGTTCTCCTGATAGTTTCTGTGGAGGGAAGGTCCTAAACTGTAGAGCCAATCTCTCCCGAGAACAATGTCTGTTCGATCCAGGTGCATTATCTGAAAGTTTATTTGATCTTGGTACCCCTGAATACCAAGATTTAACTTACTTACCATAGTTTCCCATATTTTTTTATCTTCACCCTTAGCTAATGAAACTATGTACCTATGCTGACTAGGTACTTCTGGTAGTTTAAGCTTTTTAACCAGGGTGTGGTTGATGAAATTATGGGTTGCCCCATCATCAACCATGACTCTTACTGACTGGTTACCAACTTTCCCATGCATACGTACTAGGTCATGCGGCCCAAAGCTGAAGGGTCTCGCTAGCATTGCAGAGGTCAGCTGGCAACAATGTTCATGATCTTCATGATACACTTTGATCTCGGAAGCTGCCGAGTCACTAGGGAAACATACAGTCTGAACAAGATGAACTTGTTTTTTATCTTTTTTAGTGAAAGGCCCCTTGGGACACTGTCTGACTGTGTGTCCCTTGCCCATACACACAAAGCACAAACGTTCTTGTTTGGCTTTCTCAAAATCATCTGTTTATTTCATCTTGGTACCCCTGAATACCAAGATTCAAGCTACTTACCATAGTTTCCCAGCTCTTATCTTCACCCTTAGCTAGTGAAACTATGTACCTATGCTGACTAGGTACTTCTGGAAGTTTAAGTTTTTTAACCAGGGTGTAGTTGATGAATTTATAAGTTGTCCCATCATCAACCATAACTCTTACTGACTGGTTACCAACTTTTCCGTGCATACGTACTAGGTCATGTGGCCCAAAGCTGGAGGGTCTCGCTAGCATTGCAGAGGTCAGCTGGCAACAGTGTTCATGATCTTCATGATACACTTTGATCTCGGAAGCTGCCGAGTCACTGGGGAAACTTACAGTCTGAACAAGATGAACTTGTTTCTTATCTTTTTTATCTTTCTTAGTGAAAGGCCCCTTGGGACATTGTCTGACTGTGTGTTTCTTGCCCATACACACAAAGCACAAACGTTCTTGTTTGGCTTTCTCAAAATCTTCTGGTTTTAAGGGTTGTATGAGTGAAGGGCGTTTCTGAGGAGCTTCACCTTTAAATTTATCTTCTTTCTTTCTTTTTAAAAATTTCTTTTTAAATTGAAAGTCTTTCTGAGAAAGCTGCTCAGAAAGTGGTTGCTGTCTCGCTCTCTTCCTACCCACTGAATCATCATAGATTTGAGCATATCTGAGAGCTTGCTCAAGGGTAGTAGGCGAGTTTCTTTGGACCTCTACTTTATATTCATCTTTGAGGCCACGGACAAATCCCCTGATTTTTTGATAGTCATCCATATTTTTAATCTTTAAAATTGCTTCTCGATACTGCGAGATATATTGGATGAGGGACTTGTCCATTACTGTTCTTTCCCAGGCTTCCCAGGCTCTATCAAGTTCATTCTCTGGTAGAAATTCTCTTAGGAAAGCTTCTTCAAAAGCTTTCCATGACCGGGGAGTCTGCCCAGTCTCCTGGAGATTTAACCACCACTTATAGGCCATAGGCCCTAAAGAAAGACTGGCCTCAATTGCTTGCAAATGGTCAGGGGTCTGTTTAAGAGCATGAATTTTCTTCCATTTGCTGAGGAAGGTTTGTAGAATATCTGCATTTCTATCCTTCTCTTCCCCATTAAAAGTAGGAGGCTTTAAATCTTTAAAAACACTGGGGTGAGACCGTAAAGTCTCACCCGAAACTGATGGAAGTGGAGAAGGGGATAACTGAGAAGTGGAGGGAAGGCTTCCTTTTGCGGAACTCAAAAACAAGTTTTTGAGTTCAGCGAACGAGTCGTCCACACTGGACTTGAAATTGGCTAATGCCAACTTCAGTTCATCCACTTCTGTTACCAATTGGAGGAACTGCTCCTTGGTAACCAGTTCGTCGAGTTCTTCGGCGAACTGTTCCTGTTCTTCCACTTCCATGGGTTCCTTCCCTTTTTTGTAAGCCAAGGCTTCTGTTTCAAGTTCGTCGAAGCCTCTCTCCGGGGGTTGATCAGGTCCCTGAGGAGTGGTCATCTTCGGAACTGAAAGAGAGCTACCTTAACTTCTGAAGGAAAAAAAAGTCTAAAAGACTAATTTACAACTGTACAAGGAGGGAAAGAAAACTTAGCTCTTTCTGAGAACTGTACTTCCACAGAGAGAATCAAGAAAAGCCCTTTCAGCTCTTCCTCCACTGCTTTCAGATCTGCTGTCCGGAAAAATCAGAGATCAAGGTACCAAGAAAAAGAAACAAACTTCTGATCGTCTTGGCCCCTTCCCTCGCTGTCTGAGGTGTATACTTTTTGCTCCAAAATTCCCGTTTTAGGACCCAAAACAGTTGCAAACTTGTGGTTCCTGCCAAAGACCTTCAGCGCTGGACCTGCACCCACGATTCTGTCTCAGATCCGCTCCAAATTCCAGAAAATTTCACTCCAAATTCGAAGTTTCCACCCAATTTGGCAGCGCTGGACCTGCTCCACGTTTTCTATTTAAAATGTGCTAAAAAACCCACAACTGATACATAAAAATCAAGGGTAAATCCCTGATTTTTCAGCGCTGAGCTTCTACAAGGGATTGTGCCTCAAACAACTGTAAATTCCCAGCAAATTTCAAGGATTTGAAAGCTGTTCCTACAGCGATTTTCCTCCTCAATTCTTTTCTGAGAATCTGAAAAATCTTTCCTATCTTCTGATAGCTTTCTCTACTGTTGTCCTGAACTCCCTAGGATGGAGATGGCTCTGATACCAGTGTAATAGATCCTAACACCACAGTAGGACAAACACTAACTGATCCACCCAACCTTGCCTACTCCCTGATATAGAGTAAGCCCCTCCTAGCCCAATGTGAGGACTGGTAGCATGCAACTGCCAAGTGTCGGCCACGTGGCACTGACGTGGCCGACTGCACGTCGGGACCCAACTGGGGGCCCTATCCTGCTGACAGGGTCCCTAGGCTATGTTAGGCCCGCCATAGCTATGGACCGTGCTGGGGCACACTACTCACACTGTCTTGCCCTGTTGGTCATGTACGCTGGACACGACCCTGACTGTGGTATCTGACCTATCTGTGTTCTCTAGGGTTCGGCACTGGTTACGAGCTCGTAACACTCATTAAGGACACTCTGGCTTAGAGTTGCCATTCCTGGATAGATGAGTCTGGATCACAAAATTTATTCACACCACAGAACTGTAAATTTTTGGCTGTACACTTGATATTGGTACGACGTGCGAGTGCACGACTTCTCGGGATTCTTCTTACCTCTGGCACGTCGATCCAATATTGGTACGAAAAAGATTAAAAATAGAGGGAATATAAGAACTTTCAGAGAGAATATTCTAGATTCCACACTTCGGCGCGACGGCTACGCCGCCTCCTCTTTGCAAAGATTTCGAAATGTGTGATCGTTCAAAAGACAGAGATCAGTAATGTGAAAAGTATGAAGCCTTCTAACTCTGAATGGTAGTACTAGACACTGTCTAGTGTGGTTTGCAGTACTCCAAACAGACACATGAGAGATTTCTTGGCAAACCTCTCACACAAATAGCACTTTCCACAATAACTAGGAAGTATTGTAAAAATCTCTCCCACTCAACAAATTTTCAATCTGTCTGATGCTGCCCTGGCCTTTCTGATGCCTCCGGGACTGTGCTTTCTTTCCCCACTGATGATTCTAAGCTCCAACCCTACAAAATACACCAAAGAAGAATTTCTTCCAACCGTTTTTGTCTCTCCAAGATTTCACCTCCCGTGAAGGACTTTCTCACTTCGTTGCGGAGTCTGTGACAAGCTGTATCCACTGATCAGACACACATGACTATTGCTGCTCTGATACCATGTCAATAATTAGATATGCAACATCAAGCATTCATCATAAGCAATCACCACAAGAAGACGGAAGAAGAACACGCACTGTCACACTATCACCCTATCTCATACCGAATGTAAAATGTACAAATAAACCCTGAACCTTGATAGAGAGAGAAAACCTACGAGTAGACTAATAGACTAGCCTACAGCTATTGACAACTGGTCACAACTGTCAACATTAATGTGCATCGTAAATAGTAACAATGAAGTTTATCATTGATTTCTAACATCTTGATGATTGTAAAGCTCCTTGTTCATGGCAATCTTCTTGAGTGAAATTTCTATGAGCATGTTCTGATTTTCTTTTGTGTTTGTGGATTAATTAGATTTCTTGCTTACTCTCTTGCTTGTGGAATGTAGATGTGGATTAACTTTCTTGTTTTTTGATTTTGTAGTTTTAGCGTGCAGGTAAACTATAGAGGTTGAGATTGTGGATCTGATTTGCATACTCTCTAACAATCCTATCCTGGATTGTTCTTGGGCATTCCAAGCATCAAGAAATGGGTGTTTCTTGATCCTTGGGCTGCTAGAATGCTGTTAGGATGTTAGTTTTCTTGTTTCTTGCTTCTTGCTAAGTAGCTTAATCTTGTCATTGCATTGTTCCATGATTTTGGTAGATAGAT
>MU835179.1:0-41222 GCA_029204225.1 Diphasiastrum complanatum | reverse complement strand
AAAGCACATTTGTGAAAAGAAGTGTAGTGTCTGCATAGTCTATACATATAAGATGCTGGACTTTTCTCAACCACCATGCTTATGAGCATGATCGTGGAAAAAAGATGTGGCGTTTCCGTGACTGACATAAATTTGTTGATCTATAGCAGCCATGTCTACCACTTTGCATGCCAGAAGTAGTTTTGTAGAGAATAGATAATTTTCTTGAATGTCCAAATTTGTGCAGCGGATTGGAGTCGAGCTCCTCACCTCTAAGCTCAAGAAAGAAAGCTCACCAACTCACCACTTATTAGAGGACTCCAGAGGATAATTGTCAAAAACATTATTATGCGCATCCTTAGTTCATCCAGTGGGGGTATAGCCAAGATCAAGGCAGTATGGAGCTCTAGGCCGATGTCTTTGGTGATAAGATCCAGCATCAAGTCGATTAAACACACTAAGATGTTGTGGATGTGCAAAAACTTGAGCTACAATAATGGGATAACTAAAATGAGTACATTCACATCTGATCAAGATTCTGGACAAAATTCCTTCTGGTGTGGCAAAAAGTCTATAGATTGAGTAGATCGAAGAGAGATGGGCTTGACCTTGTGTTTGTACTGGCATACTTTCTTCAGCTTCATCAGGTACACCCAAAGATCTAGAGAGCAGAGTCTGTTAGAACACGAACAATAAGATGATGTTATATCCTATTGAAGAACTTTTATTAGCAACTACAAGCAGTTTCAGTGCCATTCGTTAACTCAGGTATGAAATTTATGTTCTAAAGCTTTACTTAGTCGCATGACATTCAGAACATGTGCATTGCCGACAAAGCTATGTTAGCAACTTTGTATGACACCTTTCTTTTAGCACATGGTTTGTAATTGGTCTGTCAACGCCTTCATAAGAAAGATAAAATTCAGCCATGCATACAAGTCCCATTAACCTCAAATCAACCAGCATCTATATGCAATTTATATATAAAAAAAATATTCCTACATTTTATTATTAGACATAGAATGATCGAATTTGATTCAGTCATTGCAAGACTAGAAATTAAATGCATATAGCAATATTGGTTAAGAAATTTTGTTTTCAAAAATAGGAAAACCTGTAAAATATATTCCATGCCATAAACCAAGGTTAAAGATCAAAGACAAGATTTATAGTCACATGATAATCATTTGCATGTAGACATGTAAGAACTATTCAAATTAATTCAATATAGCCCATGAGGCCCCTTCTTATGTACAAAAAAGCTATTGAACATATTGATGTTTAAGAAATAGGATTTAAACATGAAAGAAGATGTGTACTTTTCAGCTTTCTATGATTCACCCCACAAGCTTTTAGACCATCAACTCAATCATGCATCACGTGTCATGGACTATATGTTGTGACATTGAACTCTCTTAAAAGTATCATTTATCATAGAAAAGGCATAGTGTGCCCACTTGGCAGCCTCTAACTTGAATCGTTATTTGAGAAAGGTTTTAGTGCTTACCATGAAGTTGGGCACCATCTTCACCTTGCTGATATGCTTTCAAATAGTCATGATGGTTGGAGAGACCAACTCCACATGACACCAATATTGCGGATTACTATCTATTTACATATGGATCAAAGTGAGGAAAGACACTAACCATTATGGTAACAGTGAGCTACCAAGCTTCTACACTCCATGGGCTTATCTTTGACTTGTCTCCAATACAAAACCTTTCTCTTATCAAGCAAAGAATATATACAATGAACATGGAATAGGCCCATAAAATCAAGACAAATTCTACAAAACACATTTCCTTCAAATCATGAATTGGGAGATTTGGACCCTGGTACCTCCAAGATAACTCAACAATGGCCTAACACAACCTCTGATCAGAGGTATGTGGCTCTTATGTTCCAAGAGATGTTTTGATTTTGATAATTGTGAATCCTGATGAAGATCAAAGAGTTCATAAGTCGCCTTGTTCACTTCCTCCAATTGTGAACTGAATCACAAGTTTTAGCATCAATGAAGCATATACATCATAAATGAGCAACTTAAGCTAATTTCTACAAGAATAGCTATGAAACATTACATTAGATCATACCCTAACCCTACAAGCAATGAAAGGAGAAGACTAGAGAGAGAGAGAGAGAGAAAGAAAGAAAGAAAGCTTTATTAATGTCTTTTCCATGCCAAAAGGCATATAAGACAAAAGAAGTACATGTCAAGTATGTGGTAACCAAGAGAGCATCTAAAGCGTCTCCAATGCTGTAATAAAGAAAAAACATCTGGTACAGGCTAAGATAAATACATAAATGAAAAAGCATGTGCATGAAAATCATATGTATCCATGTCAAGAAGTCAGGACTGTGCTGATGTTGTAGAAGGATGTAATGCGAGCTGTAACATCAGTAAGCACTAGAGCATGCTAGTGTCGTCGATGAGTATGAGCATATGTAGTGCATCTCTGTCTAGGAGGCCTGGTGGGACGTGTAACTCTCATGGTTGCCTGAGGCTGGGTGGTGCGTCGCCTCTGCGTCCTGGGTCTGGGAATGTCGTCGCAATCGCTGTCAGTCATGTCTGCATCAGAACGCGATCTCCTGCGTGAGAAGAAGGATGTAATCTGGGACTGTGTGTCTGGGTAAGTATGCTGAACTGCCTGACATAGGTCCTGTCGTAAGAGGGACATCTCACGTAGCATAAGTGCCACACAACGGGGGTCCTCGTATGAGATAAGGGACCGCAGTGTAACATGTGTCTGACGAAAAAAGGCAATGATATCGCCCTCTGATCTCATAGTAAACTGGACATGTGAATAGGAAGTGCTCCTCTGACTCGACCACAGCTAATGAGCACAACTGTCAAATCCGCTCCTCTCGAGGGGTGCACTAAAAGCTTCCAGTCTCAATAGCCAACTGATGTGAAGATACTCGAAACTGGCCCAACAGAAACCGAAGCCCGTGAGATAGTCCTGAGGTGAGGTAGTGTGGCAAAACTAGAAGTCCTGCTGTGTCTAGCTCCAGAAAGTGTCCTATAATAGTCGGGTTTGACCCCGAGCTGCCCCTGCCATGTCCGTCTCATATATGCTCTATAAAGAAAGCGTCTGATGTACTCATGGGTGCCTGATGGAAGGTCTATGATAGATATGCCAAGTGTGTCCAGTAGCTGGAGCCTGGGAGGCCTGAGAGAACCATGATAGTCGATGTCCCTGGTCATAAAGGTGTCATGATGAAGCAAGTGCCATCTGTATATATCTCTGCTCATCTGTGGGTAACAACATGATACGCTGGATATATAGGATAAGCTGGAAGATAGCGGATAGCTGTAAGGGTAGAACCGCGAACTCTGTCAGTATAATCTGGTGTGGGACGGACGACTTAGCCCGTATCATTCGAGATAACATGAGAACCTACAGTCGTGAAATATGGGCCCAATCCGATGATGTAAGACCCGTACACCATACTTCTGTTGCATATAGGGTTGTGGGGGTAACGAGAGTGTCAAAAAGCTGGTATTTACTTGGGGCATCCCGAATAAACCGTCTGAAACATAAACGCTCTAACTGGACAAGGGAGGCGTCGCCCTTCCCAAGTCTGGCGGAAGCTGCCTGTCGCATACCAAAGATAGGGCCTGTAAAGAGTACGTCAAGGTAAGTGTATGAAGATACAACCTCCAAGGGCTGCCTGTTGAAGATGAGTTCCTGGCGCTGCATAAAAGCTCTCGATGTGTTGAAAACCATAACTTTGGTTTTCAATATGCTAACCCCTAATCCCCATCTACTACAGAAAGCATGAAGGCTGTCGAGCTGTCGTTGTAATCCCTCTCTGGTAGAAGATAAGAGAACCACGTCATCTGCATATAAAAGTATAGCAATCAAGATACTCCCCAGTCTGCAACATGTGCCACCACATCCCTCAATGACTCTCTCAAGCTCGTTGATATATAGCCCAAACAGGGTTGGAGATAGAGAACAACCCTGTTTAACACCAATAGTGCTCCAGATATGCTCTGAGATGCCGATGTCACTCCAAAAACAACCAAGGACTCTCTCATATAGTGCCATCACTGCCAAGATCGTATCAGTAGAAAAGCCGAGATCATAGAGCCGCTGGATGAGGAGGGATTGTGGAACAGAGTCGAAGTTTTTCCTGAAGTCAACAAAACAATAGTAGACCCGCTCTTTCCTGTGTATAGCTTCCTCAATAATGGCCCGAAGAGTGAAGATATGTCTGTAGTGGAGTAGTGTGCCCTGAAACCTGCCTGGCCCAATGCATGTAATCGCCTAGACTCTGCCTCAGAACTAACTGCTGACTGGAGGATGGTGCCGTATAACTTAACAATAATGTGCCCAACCATAATGGTGCGATAGTTACCAGGGTCCATGGGGTCACCAGTTTTGTGAATGGGATGGATGATGTTGGTACACCAGGAGGAAGGGAAGCCGGAGACAACTGCTCGATTGAAAAAGGTGGCTAGGGTAGGTGATAGTGTGCCTGCAGCATGGATTAGAAGTTCGGATTCGAGGTCATCAATATCACGGGTGCGACGGGTTTTCAGTCTCTTAATGGTCGTCAAGACCATGTCCGAGGTGAAGAAAGTGAAGGTAGTCGGCCGGGGAGAGATGGAGATGGGTGTGTCTGTGGGTACAGTATATAAGATAGTGGCGTATGTGTCCAAGTATGAAGGTCAGTGAGGGGGGGAGGTGGAATACGGGGAATGAATTCCCTCCAGAAGGCGCCAGTGGAGGAACTACAAAGGGAATTGACTAAGCTTTTCGCTTTTTGGGTTTCATACAATCATTACTTCTGGTGCGGAGGGTGTGATGGAGAGATCGACGAGCTGCATGGAGAAAATGTGTGTTATGAAGTCTACCTTGGGTGACTTGGAGATGAAGGAAACGACATTCGGCATCAAACCAGGGAGGTTGGATGGGGTGTGACGAAGTGGGTGGGCGTCGATGTGGCTTGGAGGGAAACGAAGATGATGCAGCATTATGGAGTGAAGTGGTAAGGAAGGTAGCTTGTATTTCTAATGGTGTGTGGTGTGGGAAACGACGAAGAAATGAGTTGGCGGCCTCCTGGTATGTATGGATGTGGGAATGATCAAAAGTGTACTTGGGTGCGCGGGAGATGAGTGGAATAATGGGTGGTTGGAAGGTCGGGATGGAGCCCATACTGAAAGATAAAAAGGAGTGATCGGATAGGGTTGTGTGAAGAATTTGGAAATCGGACAGGAGTGGGATAAAAACTGGTGACCCACCCCATGAGATAGTCGACAACACTGTGTCCTCCACTGTGTGGGTGGCAAGTGAATCTGCCAGAATGTGGCCAACAAGCTAAGCCATTATAAATGGCCAACTCATGAGCTTCACCCATCTGTAAAAGGTACTTTCCATAGCTCCTGATAGGGCCCATCCCGTCCTCTGAGGTCCTGGTGATACCAATGTCCTCGCAATCAATAGCTCGTGTACGTAAGATGTCATCCGTGTCATGAAAATCCACCTGTCTGGTAGCAGTCCTAGCATTAAAGTCGCCAGTGAGAAGGACATAACCCCGATCTGTGAATCTGACAATGTCTGCTGAAAGATCACAGAACCTGATCCGTCCGCAAAGGAGGAAGACTCTGGAGGAAAGTAGCAGGCAGCAATGAAGAGATCCCTATCCAAACCAATAGCTCGTCCAGCAATGTGAACCCATATGTATCGTGCCTGTCCATCATGTCGGATAAACTCTATCGCTGACTGTAATGACTCCCGATAAAGACATGCCACTCCACCTGAACCTCTGCCACTCGCTGATCGCGTCTCTGTCCTGTAAATTGAATCCCATCTGTAGCCTACAAATGTGGGTAGTCCTCGCTTTGGGCTCTCAAGTGTCTCCATAAAGAAAAGTATATCTCTATCTGTGATGAAGTCGATAAGATCTCCAGCCGTGGATGGTGAGTGTATGTTGTTGCAGTTCCATACTCCAAGCTGCAAGTGGTGTGGAGGGGGTCCTGGGATGCTCCCATGCCCAGGGACCCCAATTTCCTATAGGCTGTTTCCGGATGTAGTACCATTGAGGTACCGAACAACTCCATCTCGATAGATCGTCAACCTGTATATAGGTAAGGTCATCATCCATGAAGATCTTGGTGTCTTTCAACTTGGCTCTTTTCCGTAAGGTTTCTTTACGATACCTAAGTGACTTAAAGCGGAGGACCAAAGTAGTGGTGTCTTTTTTGGTGCGCCATGCTGTATCAAAACCATCTACATTGTGTCCAAGGGTGGTACATAGAAATCTTTTTGCTTCTTCAATGGCGTTTTGGGTATCGACAATGCCTCGTACCCTATTATTGAGAGCCTTGGAATCTCAAAGTTTTTCTTCCGTAAGAGTAGCGGAAATGAACGATGAAAGAGGGGCAGACTTACTTCCGCCATCGGCTGTCCAAGGTGGGCTGGTACCTTTACCATTGGTGAGAGTAGAAGCCCATGTTTTGGTCGATTCTTTGTGTTGGCTCAACTGCTGTTCCAGGTCTTGTAACTTCGTCATTGTCTCTGCTTGCGGCTGGGAAGCACACTTGTTATCCATTTCTATCCGAAGTTGTTGGTTCTCTATGCGTAGATGTATGATTTCCAGTTTCAAGGTTTGTACATCTGCTTTCAGCTCTTTCAATTGGTAGGCTAGAAAATTTTCGAAGGATTTGGAGGTGGTGTAGTCTGCGTTGGATAGAAAGGGGGTGTCCAAGGCAGCGTTGGCAGGGATGGGAGTGGAAGGGACAGGAGATGAAGGAGAAGGGCCGGAGTGGGAAGCGAGGAGAAGGGGGGGGGGGGGGGGGGGGGGGAACCTGCTGCGCAGCAGTAGGGGGAAGCTCCTGTTGCACAACAATAGAGAGGGCAGCAGCAGGGGCAGAGGAGGTAGAATGGAGGGCGGCAACCGGTGGGGCGGAGGTAGCAGGTGGGGCGGAGGCAGCAGGGACGGAGGCAGCAGGTGCGGAGGCATTGGGTGGGGCGGAGGCAGCATGTGGGGTGGAGGGGGAGAGCTAGAGGGCGACAGCAGGTGGAACGGGTGGGGGAGGTGCAGCAGGTGGAGCGGTGGGGCAGGGGTAGGGTGGAGGGCGGCAGCAGGTGGAGTGCAGGATGAGGTAGGAGGAGATGGAGGGGGGCGGGGGGGGTTGGGGGAGCAAGGGCTCACCCTGGTTTTTCGGGCCATGGAGGAGGGCGGTGATGGAGGAGCGGTGGAGGATCACCATCGCTGGAGAGAGAGAGAGAGAGAGAGAGAGAGAGAGAGAGAGAGAAAGAAAGAAAGCTTTATTAATGTCTTTTCCATGCCAAAAGGCATATAAGACCAAAAGGAGTACATGTCAAGTATGTGAAAACCATGGGAGCGTATATAAACGTCTCCAAGAAAAAAAAAGCTATGCATAAAAGAGAAATGAGTAATATAACTGTAAACTACAGACTGCCAACTATCCATAAGTGGGAGCAAGAATAGCTGCCAGGAGTAGAGTAGAGTAGAGTAGAGTAGTATCAGATAGTATCAGATAGCTGCCACGAGTAGAGTAGAGTAAGGTAGTATCAGATAGTGTCATATAGTGCTGCTGCTGAAAAAAGACGTAATACGAGCTGTATCAGGAGGTATGGACCGTCGCTGACGTCGTCTAGGAGGGTGAAAACTGTGTACTCTCGTAACAAGACGAGAAGTGTGAACTGATGCATGACTATGAGTGATACACTATCTCTGACATCGGTGAGGTGGTATGTCGTCGTCATCGTCGTCGGGCCGTGTCCGTGTCCTGCTGAAGAAAGACGTAATCTGTTCCTGAGAGCTAGGATGTGGCTAGTGAGCTGTCTGGTACATATCCTGGCGCAGCAACACCATCTCTCGTAGCATGAGTGCAACACAGCGAGAGTCCTCATATCCCATCAGTGCTCTGAGTGTAGTAGGCGTGTCACGGAATAAACAATGATATCTCCCTCTAATCTCATAATATATGGGGCATCTGAAGATGAAATGCTCCTCGGACTCTATCTCATGTAGGGGACACAACAGGCATAGTCTCTCCTCTCGTGGTGATATACTGATGAGTGCCTAAGGGGAGCTCTGTAATGGAGGTACCAAATGACTCAAGGAGGAAATGAGATGCCTGAGAGAACCACGATAGTCGACAACCCTGGTCATGAAGAAAGTGTGAGGAAACAAGTGCTCAAAAGCTAGAAATCTGCTTTCATTTGGTCAGCTTCCCATGAGGAAAATAGTTCGGTTGATTTGGAGGGAGTGTATAGGATGGGTGCCGTAGATGGGGGAGTGGCGCGAGGGACTGATCCGCATGAAGCCATCTCGAAGAGAGAGAGAGAGAGAGAGAGAGAGAGAGAGAGAGAGAGAGAGAAGAAAAAGAAGAAGCTTTATTAATGTCTTTTCCATGCCAAAAAGCATAAAAGACCAATAAGAGTACATATCAAGTATGTGGTAACCATGGGAGCGTATATAAACGTCTCCAAGAAAAAAACACTACGCATAAAAAGATGAACAACACAATTGTAAACTACAAACTGTAACAAGCACAATATGGTAGTAGATCTTCCTAGCATTAAGTCTTCTTCAGATACATGTGAGGCTTGTGCGCTAGGAAAGCAACAAAGGCAAAGGTTTCCGAAGGAAAAAGGGCCAAGGGCATTCTTGAGCATGTGCATTCAGATTTGTGCGGTACCATGCAGACCAGATCAGCAGGGGGGGCGTACTATTTCATGACCTTCGTAGATGACTTCTCACAGAAGTATGGATCTATTTTCTGAGACAAAAATCTAAAGTGTACAAATACTTCAAACAATGGAAAGCTTTGGTGGAAAATCACACAGGAAAGAGGCTAAAGACTCTCAGGTCAGATAAGGGTGGTGAGTATATTTCTTATGAGTTCAAAGACCTTTGCAAGGAATGTGGGATAAAGGGACAGTTTGCCGCTCCACATACACCGCAGCAGAACGGCGTGGCTAGCGTAAAAACAGGTCTATGGTTGAGTGTGCAAGGAGCATGCTCAAGGCAAAGGGGTTGCCAAATTCCTTTTGGGCGGAAGTGGTAGCAACTTCTGTTTTTCTATTGAATAGAAGCCCAACCAAAGTGGTTGAAGGAATCACGCCTGAAGAAGCGTATAGTGGCAACAAGCCCAAAGTGGGCAGCTTTTGTGTATTTGGGTGCACAGCCTATGCACATGTACCAAAGGACTTGCGGAAGAAACTTGATGCAAAATGCGTGAAGTGTATCTTCCTTGGGTATAGTGAAGGTGAGAAAGCCTATGTGCTATATGATCTCGAGGATCCATTCCAGAAGATCTGCCCAGATGGATACTAGACAGAAAGATGCATTGCTTGCCTCAGCACCCATTGAACACATTCTGACTGAACATTGCTCGGTCCTCTTGCTTTAATATTGATTCTCATGGAGAATGTGCATTAACTACAATACACACTTACCAGAATACGAAAAAGTTTTCAATACAGCACCTTGAAACAAAAATGCATACCAATGTTTCGAATAGCATACGGATGATTACGCCATGTCATCAAAATTTTCAAATTTCTAAAGACATACATTTTAAACAAATTTTGATTAAAAATTTTAGGGCTTATGTTAGGATAATGTATTGCAGAATTGTACTGTGTATCTATAATACCACAAGAAAGAGCTCTATATTCTAAAGTGCTTATTTTAGATGATTGCCAAAGCCCAAAAAACGTGAATTGCGGCAGGATACAGGCCCTAAAAGGCTCACATACATTTGCATACGGCATTTTTGGCTGTTGTTATGACCAAATACGTGGAGGATGACTATCTGGATCCTGTACCCCTTACATACGTTGCAACGAAGTATTCGAGAGAATAAGGAGTATTTTGGTATTCATGCTAAAATAGCTGTCGATTGACAATGGATGATATGGCTGGATTAATCCATAAAAAAAAAGCTAGCAAAATTTAGAAAGAATAGAGTCACAAATCTTATTTATTGTTGTATTTTGCTATTGAAATCAAACAACTCCAGTACCTGTGTGTAAAAGGTTCGAGTTGTATTGGATTGCATAAGTTTTGCTTCGATTGCCTTTTGAATGCTATCAATCAGGCTCTCTTGATTCAAAAAGCTAACCTGAAATCGAAGCAAACAGCCATTTTCACTCGATTAAACTCACAGATTCGATTTCCCAGCCATTGCTCCTTTGGTGGATTTGCTCGTCAAAAGAAAATTTCAAACTGTCAGTCACGTTCTGTAAGCTCATGGAACGGTAGACAATATCCCAATTATTGAAAGAGCAAGGTCACTACAAAGCCATGCACTGAATACCCATCAAAAGACTTCATAAAAGTCTGCTGATTCTCTCGTATAGATGCTTTCAAGTTAAATTATCAAGCATGTATCTTTGACAGCCTCTATTTTAATATAGCCATCTGTTAAAAGCCTGATGCTTGGTTCCTACACATTAGGTGCTTTTATGTGAACAAACTTATGTAATAATTAGCTCATGAATGATGATACAGCCAGAACACACAACTAGAAATCGGTGAGGGTATCTATGCCAGTGACTTGAAGGAGTTCAAGACACCCAAAAAGTGATGAGAAGACTCCCGAGTCATATTCTTGGACTTCTGGTTGAAAGAGCTAAAATTTATGGCTATGTTGTCAAAGCTTTACGAGTCTTTTGCTACACAATGCACATCTAGAATTGGAACAAGAATCAATAGGTATAAGCAACACTTGTGGGCATATGGCATACATTAGCTCTATGCTCATTCATTCCTCGTTGGTTGAATGTATCCAGCATCAGCTGCTTAGCTTAGACAATCCTTAGAAATGGCATCATAATAGATGTTGTACAACTTTTGCACATAACAGTTTCCAGTACATCGTTGCTCCCATAATAGTTTAATTGATAAAAAATATCAGGTTGTCACATACACAAATAATATAAGTGAGCCTTGCTTTTTCTTGTCAGATAGGTACATGATGCTGAAAAATGTGAGTAGGAAGGGACATAGTGTTGTGGATCTGTGATTCTATGCTGTGCAGAGACCAGCACTTTTAAAAAGACTTGCTCCTTCCTTGTCAGGCTGGTAGCCGATTCCCGACAAGGGAGGATGTTAAGTAACCCTGAAGATGGTAGGAAGAGATTTAAAATAATGGATCTGACATAGAAAAATAAAAGCCTTTCAAGGAAACAGATCAAAAAGGTATACAGTGTTCACCTCTCTTTTGGTTGGGTGAATGTTGATATCCACATGCTCGGGAGGCATGGCAATAGAAATGTACAAAAATGGTTTGGATGCTTTAGGCAGAATTGCAGCATAAACTACTTCAATTGCCTTCTTGAGGGAGCTGCATTCTACCAAACGATCTGCATGCATCAAGCATTTAATTACAACACTAAGCATTCCAGAGTCACAAGCAAATGTGGTTACAATTTTTTCCCATGACAAGTTGAAACCCCGTTTGCTTTTCTCTCTCTCTCTCTCTCTCTCTCTCTCTCTCTCTCTCTCTCTCTCTCTCTCTCTCTCTCTCTCTCTCTCTCTCTCTCTCTCTCTCCAGTGGCAGCAGGATTTGATTTGATGATTTAATGATGAGAATATACATGTATACCATCACCAACATCATAGTTACATTTTGTCATTAGCAGTTAATAGCAGTTATCAGATATTGGAAGCTATTAGATGGTAGCTGTTTTTAGTAGCTACACTTCATATGAGTTTTCTTTATTGTTATCGGAGACGTTTTACACGCTCCTATTTGCACCACACACTTGATATATATACACTTGAGGGAGCTGCATTCTACCAAACGATCTGCAAGCATCAAGCATTTAATTACAACACTAAGCATTCCAGAGTCACAAGCAAATGTGGTTACAATTTTTTCCCATGACAAGTTGAAACCCCGTTTGCTTTTCTCTCTCTCTCTCTCTCTCTCTCTCTCTCTCTCTCTCTCTCTCTCTCTCTCTCTCTCTCTCTCTCTCTCTCTCCAGTGGCAGCAGGATTTGATTTGATGATTTAATGATGAGAATAAACATGTATACCATCACCAACATCATAGTTACATTTTGTCATTAGCAGTTAATAGCAGTTATCAGATATTGGAAGCTATTAGATGGTAGCTGTTTTTAGTAGCTACACTTCATATGAGTTTTCTTTATTGTTATCGGAGACGTTTTACACGCTCCTATTTGCACCACACACTTGATATGTACTTTTTTGTCTTATATGCCTTTGGCATGGAAAAGACATTAATAAAGCTTTCTTTCTTCTCTCTCTCTCATCGTGGAAACAAAGCCTTTACCATTTATGAAAAGAACCATGGTTGTTTTCTTAGCACTGTAATTTGCACTTGAAATGTAGCCATCCATCTTGAAAATAGAATGTGAAGGATCATCATCTGAAGCTGTGACAGAGACCAGCTCTCTCGCAACACCTGGACCATAAACGGCTCGAATAGCATCCGTCCTTGAAGAAGTTGAATCCGTATGAATATCGGTACGACTGTCACCATGCTGACAGAGCAGATAAAATATATCACGCATTTTGCAAGGGCTGAAAATTGATGCTTATTGAACAAGCATATCCTTATATGATACCAATCTCTGCACTATAGCACTGGACACACCCGCGCGCACACACAGACACACACGCAAACCCCTCAACACCCAATCAACCCACCCATGTATCCACATACGCCTGCACGCATGCACACACCCGTAGATACTAGCACAACATACACAAACACTGGTGTTATATGCGGTTACAGGAATATTACAAACAGTTACTTGGCCTCTGTTCCTTGTAATATTACCTGACAATCAGACCTTATGCTTTGCTCCCTAGGGGCCCACTATTGATTGGTTAGTGAATTATTATTGGTCCGTAATAAGCGATTTAGATACCCAGCCCTCATTTTGGCCTCTTAAATTGGCCTATAGTGACAAATTATGACTAGGTGGTTTCACAATAAAACAGAGAAAATGGATACAAGATTTTTGAAAGACTTGGTTGAGTATTTGCTTTGCATTTGCAAACAGAACCTCTGCATCTTCTTCCTCTATACAATACATGTGTATAAAAAATACAGCTATTTAGTACGTTCCGACCCAGTATGTTCCGGAACATACAGTACGTTTCGGCCCAAAAGAGTCAGAATGGGTTTCTAAGGGTTGTACTTTGATCCCATATGTTTGATTCAGTTGCATTTCCTTTCGAGACATTGCAGTTTTTCCAATCTTGAAACTTGTGGGTAAAGACACTGCAGATCCCTTTATACAGCTTGTTGCAACAAATTTTTCACCTTTTGGCATGAATTGTTCGTGTGGCATCTGCATCATTTGGTTTTCCATGGCAAGCCACTTGAAAATGATGTATTGTGTTGTATTTCTGGCTTTCCATTTGTCCACCAATACTTGAGCCACTAGTCCCTATATTTTAATGGTACAGACCCCTCAAAATCACGTCTAATTTCCCCTTCGTACAATAGTTCTTTTTTAGCTGAAAAATCAAACTTCCCTAGTGTTTGGAATTGCCAGTAACTTTTTATTCATCATCGTTATCCTCATTCAGCTGCTGCAGAAGTCTAGTTAGTGTTTTCTCCTTAATTTGGAGGCAAAATTCTATATTCCAACTTCATTCGTGTCACCTATTGTAACACCGCAGATTATTTCTTATTGTCATTGGATAGTTAAAAAAAACAAGATTAAAAAATATTTTGATTTTGTTCAAATTAATTTTGAATCAACTTTTTTTACTGCTTTTTTTTATTAAGATTGCAAATCTTGAAATTGTTTTGCCATGAAACAATTCGAACCCATTGAAGCAAGATTCAAACTATGTTTTATTTGATATTCAAGCAGATAAATATTCTAGTGATTGTACACCTATCTTTTTTACAATATTATGCAGTGGTAGAAGGATTGACTACCCATAGGTGACTAGAAACCTTATCCCCCCTATGGACCACATTTAAGACCTGCATTAAGCGAGGAGATTCAAGCAATTTGTGATGGATGTATTGCATATCAAAAAGCATTGCACACAGGACATCAATTTTTTTAAGTATAAGCAATAAAGCAAGTTCCAAGCAAAAGGACAGAAGAAATCTTGCATGGCCTTTTTGAAAATGAACTTCAAAGTAAGCTGACAAGAGTCCTTAGTGAAGCGGCCAACAAGACAACAACCTCTACAATCATCAATAGTAAAGGCTCAAGTTGGAGCTTGATGTGAAGACCCGAAGAGGACAACATATGGGACCTCGACATAGGGGGTTGAGGTAACTATGAATAGCTCATGTCCAAGTAAGGGAGGATGTACAAGTTGGAGGCGCAAGTGTTGCAAGGAACTGGTGGGATAGATCATGTGCACCTTCATATGGTGGTGGACTTGGTAGCACTCCAAAGAAGGGCACTACAATATACAAAAATGTTTGCCAAATAAGTTTACTATGCTTCAAGCCATTGTAACATGTATGAATATAGCAAAAGCTATGTGTCCAAGATCCATTGACCTTCTAGGAGGATTCCATCTTCACCATAATCTTGCATTCATAGGAGTGTGGACTTGAAGCAAATGGCACAATAAAGTCCAATGTCTTCTTCATGTCCTTCATGTCCAATTCATGCTGCTACTTCTAGTTCCTTGTATTCACATTCTGGATTTATGACGCAAACCACCTTGCAACTTAGGGAGTAAGAGCCAGGTCGATGAAGAATTGACTAGGACGTTCTAAGGATGTTATACCATGATAACATTTCCTTTCATGTAGCAAGTCTCCCTATTTCATATAGACATCAAAGAGATTGGTCCAATAACTTTCCTCCTGCCTCTAAGATGTTGGGGAAAAAGAATGTTAAAGAGGATGATTATAATCACCCATGCAGCATTAAGCCCCATTAGGGAGGGGGCATTAGAATGGTATGGCTCTCATTGTTAGTGAATTGAGTGGCAATAAAGCCCATCCTTTTGATGGTGATGTTGCCTATGATGGAGGTCATACTTTGTAAAATCCATCCACAATTAAGAATGGGACAAGAATGTAGAACGATTGGAAGACGTGGATTGAAGCTATTGAGCATGTTAGAGCAACAGATGTGCTACAACTTATTGTTGATATGGATCCAAGGTACTCTCCAACATTAAGAAGCATGCAATCCTCATCCTCATAGAGTCCATCAAAAAGAATTACAACATCAACCTACCATCCATTGCATGACTGAAACAATAGATATGAAGCTCCAAAGAAATTTGGAAAAACAGTATTGAGTTATGTTCTACAATCTAGTAAAGATCGATAATTTTTGACATCCATCTAACGCAATAAAAGTAGACCATATAAGACAGTACTTCAACTTTACATTAGTTGACCTTACAGATCGATAGAAAACCCATCACTTGTTAAGAAGACACAATTAAAGAACCAAATCAACATACCAACACAAAAATGACAAAACATTAAGCCACAATAAAAAGAACTTCAACGTTTTAGACTTATAATAGCAAGTTTTGACATCACTAACGTGCAAAAACAACAATTATATACCATACTGATCTTTTGAAAAGCTAACCTTTTTACAAGAGAAACTGACACCAATTTTTTGTATGGCATAACGACTTATCACATCCAAAATTCGAGAATACTCTTCACTAGGATTTTTGAAAGCCTTCTTTCGAGCAATAACATTGTAGAACAAATTTTCCACCTGCATGAACCCATAGACAAAAGTTGAACTTCACAATCACTTCCAATTGCAAGAAACGATACAATTGTCGAAGAAAATCCACTAGCGCTCAACCTACTAAAAAAAAATGAAAACAAGAAATATTTCTACAATATTATAAGCACATTAAAAAACTATCACATATAGATTTGAAGTTAAAGAATCAAGTTGTCAACTGATTATCAAGCTCTAACTAAGATCCCAACAAAATATTGCCATGCATCTGCATAACCTTTTGCAAAGCAGCACAAGTTGCTGAGTTCTCCCTTAACACAAAATACACCTTTGATATTCATGAGCTATCAATAGACACCCAACATTAAGCATTTGGACTTAATAGCCTTGGATGATGACTACACTTGTGTAGCAGGCTGCAAGTAGGAGGGGAGAGGAAGTCCCCTCCCCCTAAGTTGGAGGGTGGGCAGGTTTGTACCTCAATACTCCACCCAGCTGAGCTACGCTTGTTGTATAAAAGAGGGTATAGAGGAGAGGGGGGGGAATCATAACCCCCCCTCCCCTTCCAAGTACAAGTTAGCATTTCTTACTAATATTTGTTCCTAGTGAAAAACACACAAAGGAATGAAAGGAAGATGTACTTCTCCCTCCTTCCTTGAAGACCTTTTCTGTATCTCCCTCCTATCTCCATCGCTCCTTGTTGTACCTACAATGTACCTGCGATTGTTACTATGGTTGAGAGCCACCCATATGGTACCAATAAGGTTTAGGAGGTCACATGGTCAAGTGACCTGGGGGATGACCATGAAGTTGGGGGATAGGCTTGACCCAAGGTGGGAGGTAGTGAGTAGGTGACCTATGGGCAGGGTGGAGCCTTAGGTGGTGCCCTTTGGGCCCACCACCTAGTTAAAGTCAAAGGAGGTGGAAAAAGAGGGGGTATAAGCGCCACTCCCGAATTACTTTTGCTTCACTTTTTTAAATGGGTTTAGAGATGAGGTGCATCAAGTTGTCTAAGCTATTTTCTAAATTAACTATTGGAGTTTTTCTATGTGAACCTCCCTTAATGCACAATGGAGGCCAATGTAGCCATTGGTGAGAAACCTCATTGTGGCTCGCAGTTGAAATTAAACAACTCTATTTGATTCAAGCAATTAATTCCCTAAAAAACCAAATCTTGGAGATGTTGCAGCAACAAGAATGAATCTAGATTAACTATGGGATTTAGGGAGAGAGGAATAAATCCAACAACCCCAGCAAAGTATAAAACCTACTGTGTGCATCATTGCTCAATGCCTTGGTGAATATATCTACAGTCATGTATGGCATTTGACATTACTCTAAGCTTACCTCTTTGTTGAGATTTTTGCTTCTAACATAATGATATTTAATTTCAATGTGCTTACTCCTAGAATGAAATCTAGGGCTGGGCCGCCAAGTAGGAATGGCATAATCTTAGCCAGTCATGGCCAGCCATTTTGTGTTTCAGGTTTGACTCGTATTTCTTTTTAGGCAACAAAAAGGATTGGCATCAAGAATAGCCATTTTTCCATGCACAATTTACCAGACAATACAAAGATGGAGATTGCCCTCATTTTCTTGTGCGAAAAGGCGTATATGTGGTGGTATGATCAAAATGAAATGGCGAGTGCCCCTACCACTAGATTGACCTTCGTTCCAGATACCATCAGATTATGATGCACCCTTTTGATGAGTACAAGACTGCTTTTCGTACTTACCTTGCTCTTTAGGAGTTTCGTGTTCTTCCTTTTGGCGTTACTGATGGTCCTCCTACTTTCCAGAATGTTGTGCGTCCCCTTACTGGTTGTTGTGTTGTTTACTTTGATGATATTCTTATTCTTCGTATCTCTTTCCCATCATGTTTCCCATCTTCCCTCTATTTTTCAATTACTTGTCACTCATCAGTTGCTTGATAAGTTGTTTTAGTGTTCTTTGTTGTTTCTAAGATTGAGTTTTTAGGTTTTCTTATTTGTGCTTGTCGTATTCGACTTGGCCCTCATAAGGTCCAGGTCATTCAAGATTGGCCTCGGCCTACTAATGTTCACTACGTTCGTATGTTTCTTGGTTTGGCCACTCACCTTCATCATCCTATTCCACATTTCTCCACTGTTGCCGCTCCTCTCCATGCACTTCTCAAAAAATCCCACTCTTTTGTTTGGACTCTTAATTGTCAAACAACCTTTGATGCTCTTCGACGTGATGTAGAGACCTTAGTGACCGTCAGTATCGTTGGTTGTAGTTTGTACAATCCTTTCATTCTAATATTTTACATTGGCCTGGTCATTCTAATGTCGTCACTAACGCCATATCTCATCTTCCTGCTTTGTTACATAGTCTTGTTGCTACCATTCCGCCTTTGGTTTGATGCGTTACCTTTTGCTTATCTTACTTGTCCTAACTTTCATGAAGTTTATCGTTCTTTTGTTGAAAATCATAAATCAAACAGCAAAGCATTTAACATAAAGAATCTCAAACACACAGGGAGGAGATGGCTGGTCGCCCTCCTTAAAGACTCTCTTCTCTCCAAGAAGAATAGATCTATGCTTGCATACACAAATAGTGAAGAAGATACATGAATATATATAGGTACATTATCCTCTGTGGGACAATACTCGAGATCAATGTCTCCCTCAAGAAGTCTCTCTCGAACATAATGATAGTGGATCTCAATGTGCTTGGTCCTTGCATGAAAGACTGGATTCTTCGCAATCGCAATAGCACTTTGTCTATCGGAAAAGAGAGGTGTGGCAGATTGATGCCCAAACTTCATGTCGCCAAGTAATCTCCTCAGCCATAAACATTCCGTAGTGGCTGTAAAATCCGCTCTATATTCTGCTTCACAAGAGGAAGTAGCTACGGTGGGCTGTTTTTTACTTAACCATGAAATAGCGAATCACCAAAAAAAAACAATTACTACTTGTAAAGCGTCGCGTGTCTTGGTCACCACCCCAATCCGAGTCACTAAACCCATACATGTAAGCCAGACATGCGCATCCACCCCGGACGCAGCCATTTTGCGTCCGCATCTGACGTCCGGACGCGGACACGTTTTTTCTTTTTAAACAACTAGAAAACAGGCCGCGGGGCAGCAGACCACGCTACCCTGCGCCCGAGAGAGAGAGAGAGAGAGAGAGAGAGAGAGAGAGAGAGAGAGAGAGAGAGAGAGAGAGATTATATTAATGTTTGTTGGGTGCCCAAGGGCACATGTAGCGCAGGCATCCCAAAGGGAGCCGGGAACCACGACTTAGCTTCCCAGCCTTCAACTCTTGCCATCCAAACCCACTTGACATACAAGCAGCCAACTCGCCAACAACGATCAGACTTAACTAACTTGAAGTTCCAAAAACCAACATTGAGATCCAACCTGGCGCCATGCCAGATCGGGGGTCCCGACGTGGGTGACTTCCCTCCAAGCAAGTCGCCCGACATACATCAAACTTAACCAACTCGAAGCTTCGTTACAAACGAGTAACATCCATTCCAAGCAAGCGGTCTGACTTACATCAGACTTAACCAACTGAAAGCTTCGTCACGAGCGCTGGAAGCCAACCTGGCGCCACGCCAGACTTGACAGCCATAAACAGGTAACATCCACCCAAGCAAGCCATCCAACTCAGCCGACAGGTTAGAGCCCGTTCCCCAAGAGCTTAACCCATTCACGTTCATGCAAGGAACACTCAGAACCACAAGCCGCGACAGATATGGAAACAACCAGTTCTTTGGACCAAATGGTCCCGACAGCATACCGCTGGCGCCACGGACCGAATGGTCCCGACGGCATACCGCTGGCGTCCCAGGATACGACCCTCAGCTATGTGCCAAGTTAAAAATTTTGAAAGCGGCCTTACAACTGGCGCTTTTACCGAACACTGAAACCCAGAAGGTAATCAGAGTCAGTTTGAGGAAAATCCCACTTTATTGATAAATCTGAGAAGGTTACATTTCAAGTGTGTGACCGACCCTAGTCTCCGGGGCGCTAGCATGCCAAGGCGAGAGCCATGACAACATTCCAGCAAGGGAGGCTGAGACTTGGTTGGAGCTCGCCCTGAGTCGCAACCCGCACTCCCCTATAGTATTGGTGTGATTCGGCACCCCCCCTCATACCAAGCACTCTACCCAAGCTGGTAAAGCACGTTTTTTCTCTCTCTAGGATTTTCTCTTTCTAGAAAGTCATTTTCTCTCTCTAGATTTTATTGATCCCCAGGCTTCCTTTAATCATGCCTAGATCGTGTGAGGTGATTGCACATCGATCTGAGCTCTCTGGACTCCGCTAGAACCGATCAAAGATTTTCAGCCATAGGAACTTGGCGCCGACTGGATTTTGGTCACAGTGGCGCCGGGAGCGGCGCCGGCGCCGTTGGCGCCGGGAGCAGCAAGGGCGCTGCTGGCGCCGGGGACATAGCTGGCGCCGGAAGTAAAGCTTGTAAAGGTAGCTTTACAACAGCACATAAGACAGAAGAAATAAGTACACATCTCGTAGAAGCACTGTCCATGTCGGGCAACATAAAAGAATGCTAGTCTAAGTGGAAAAAACAGTATAGAAATCTCTCTAGCTAGTCAGAAGACATATCGAACATGGAATCATAAAAAGCATAAAAGAGCTTAACCTCCAGCTCTGAAGAAGGTACAGGTGCTAGAGCTTAACCGCCTGCTATGCTGAGGAAAGTTAAAGGAAGAATAAAATATCAATCTCAAAAAAAACGTCTGATACCCATAGAAGCTGTGATCTGTGGCTGGCGTCGAGGAGCTCTGGTAGCTCTGTAGGCTCGTGTAGATCTGGCAGGAGGTGGTGGCTGAGCACGCCAGGCCTTCGTCCTCACTGGTATGACTGCCTCATCATCTGATAGGTCAACACGCTCGCGCTTCTGAAAGAAGGTAGTAATAAGCTGTTGGCCAGAATCATTCATACCCTCCAAAGGTATCAAAGAGGCTCTCAACATAAGCATCTCTCGTAGTAAAAGGCCGACACATCTAGGATCCTGATACTCCAAAAAGGTACTAAGGGTAATGGGGGTGTCCCGATACAAACAATGATATCGACCACGTATCTCATAATATGTAGGGCATGTGAAGATAGATTGGAACTCATCCTCCACTACACCCAATGTGCATACCTGACATATCCGATACTCTCTCGGAAGTGCCTGAATATCTGCCTGTCACGATAGCAAGCTGATGCGAAGAGACTCGTGACTATCCCAACCTGTATCGGAGCCCAAAAGAAAGAGGAAGAGATAGATATAAAGGTCTAATAGGAAGTCCCAAACCATCTCTGCGTAAGATATGTGCGCCATAAAAGGTAAGCTTGAAAGAGAGAGATTGAGAGAGTGTGTGTGTGCATGTGGGTGTGTGTGTGTTGTGATTTGCGTGTGTGTGAAAGATGATGGTGTGTGTGTGAGATGATTTGTGCGTGCATGTGTGTGTGTGTGTGTGGTGATTTGAGTGTGAGGATTTTGTGTGTGTGTTTGTGTGAGAGGATTTGTGTGTGTGTGTGTGTGTGTGTGAGACATGATGTGTGTGTGTGAGTTTAGGGTTTAGGGTGTGTGTGCTTGGGTTTAGGGTTTAGGGTTTAGGAGGAGAGAGAGAGAGAGAATTAGAATTAGAATTATTATTATTAACGTCTTTTGGTGCCCAGGGGCACATAAGACAAAAGAGAGTACAAAATGTGAGAAGCATTGTCCGCATAAGGACTTATTTACCAATGAAAAGACAGTAAAACTAAAACTAAAATATCGATCTCTCTGTCTCTAAGAGAAAAAGTATCCAAGCTTGACCACCAGCTGGTGAGGGTACAAAGCAAGAGCTTAACCACCTGCTCCGCGGAGGAAACTAGCTACGAGCAAGCTGAAAGTAATGAGTGATGGTAGTAGTGGGTCGTGATGTAGGCTGGTGGGAGGCGTATGAAGATCTAGTAGCACTGGATCGAGCCGAAACTCTCTGTGTCTTCGATCTTCGGACGGGGACGTCAAAATCCGCAACCGAAATATCCACTCTGTCTCGCTTCTGGAAGAACTGAGTAATGTGAGCCTGACTGGAATCCATATCTGAGAGCGTAGGTAGAAGTGAAGCTCGTAAAATATACATCTCTCTCAAAAGAAGACCCACACATCTAGCATCTGGATACTCGAGGAAGGAGCTCAACGTGAGGGGAATATCTCGGTATAAACAATGGTATCGTCCTCTAATCTCATAGTATACTGGGCAGCGAAAGATGAAATGAAACTCATCTTCCACCTCCTGAAGAGAACAAAGCTGACATATCCGCTGCAATCTGGGAGTGTCTGTGTATCTACCTGTCTCGATAGCAAGCTGATGAGAAGAGACTCGAAGCTGTCCTATACGATATCTCAGACCAAAAGATAGCGTCTGTGTAAGATAAACTGGAAGAATAGGCAAGCCCGAAACGTCCAGCCGTAAAAGATGTGTGCCATAATAATGTAGCTTGACCCTATCTGGATCAGGATGTGACCATATAGTGCGTATGTAGCTCCGGTAAATCTGCTGTCTGATATAAGCATGGGTTCCATTCGGAAGATCAAGTGCGGATAAACCCCAAGTCTGAAGAAGGGCTGAGACACTGCGATACCAAGAGTGCTTGGCTCCCTGATCTGCAAGGGTACAAGATGAAGTGAGAGCAGCAACAATGTATCTGGAGGTATCTAGATCTGATACCCCGTGAAGAAAGGTGATGATCTGAAACATAGCACCAACAACTAATGGAGGAGAAGCAAACTCGGCTAGTATGATATCATGTGGTACTGAGGGCTTAGCCCGAATTATCCTACTGAGCATGAGAATCTGGATACGAGTAAGATCTCTCCATGTATCGCGTGATAAATCAGGGCACCAAGTCTCAGCCGAATATAGCACAACTGGGGAGACAGTAGCAGAAAATAGTAGGCATCTGGTAGCAGGATCCTGCACATAATAAGTAGAGCAAAATCTCTCCATATGCACAAGAGCGGTATGCCCCTTAGCCTGGCGGTGGCTGCTGGTCGAAAAGTGAGTAGCGGACCAGAGAAAAGAACTCCCAAATAGGTGTAGGAGGTCACGATCTCAATCGGTAGCCCGTCATAATAGAAAATCACATCTCTCATATGCTGTCTGTTGGTGTTAAACACCATAATCTTAGTCTTCTTAAGGTTAACCGTCAATCCCCAACGCTGGCAAAAGTGATGTAAAGCAGAAAGGTGACTCTGTAAACCAGCTGCAGAGGATGAGAGGAGAACCACATCATCAGCGTACAAGAGAATGGGGATAATAATGTCTGCTAGGGGACAGCCCTCTCCACCTTCCTCGCGAATAATCCGCTCGAGGTCATCTATATATAGTGCAAAAAGAGTGGGTGATAAGGGGCAACCCTGCTTCACCCCAATGGTAGAATGTATCTGTGAGGACCAGCCACTACCATCTCTGAAACGTGCCAAGACTCGCTCATATAAAGTAATGATCGCAGCAATAGTATCCTCTGAAAAGCCAAGTGAAGACAGTCTCTGGAAAAGAAGATGTCGTGGAACAGAGTCAAAAGCTTTGCGAAAATCCACAAAGCAACAGTAAATTCTCTGTTTCCGATGTCGAGCCTCCTCAATAATGCATCTCAAAATGAAGATCTGGTCTGAAGTAGAATATCCCGGTCTGAAACCAGCTTGACCCATAGCGTGTAAACCCTCAGTTTCAGCAAAAGATCCAGTGACTGTCTGTAGTATAGAGCCATATATCTTAGCTAGAGTGTGGCCAATCATAATGGTGCGGTAGTTTCCTACATTCATGGGATCACCTGCCTTGAGGATGGGGTGAAGGATATTAGTACACCAAGCCGTAGGAAAACCAGAAGTAACAGCTGTGTTAAAAACATGAGCAATGTAAGGGGAGATGAGATGTGCTACGGGCTTTAGGAAGTCTACACTTAAGGAGTCATAGTCAGTGGCTTTATTTAGTTTGGCATGTTTAATGGCGTTTTCAACCATGTCAGGGGTGAAAAGTGAGCAGTGGTCAGGTCTCGGTGAGAGTGAGGTAGGAGGAGAGTCCGTGGTATATAACTCCGTGGCATACTCGATCCAGGATTCGATGGCTATGGGGGCCAATGTTGAAGAGTGTCTGGTGAAATGTTTCCAGAAAAAAGAGGAGGAGGGTGAATCTAAAGAGTTGATCATTTTTTGGCAGAGTGATTGTAGGTACTTGATCTTCTTTGTTCTGGTGGTTCTATGATATTCTTTCTGGCATTGTTTGAGTGTGGCAGGGGAGTGTGACCTGGCATATGTCACATGATTGTGAAGAGAGCGGCATTCTGCATCATACCATCTGTTGTGAACACTTCTGTGAGATGATGTCGTTTTGGTGGGGAAGGATGAGGAAGCAGCATCTAAGAGGGATGTAGAGAGAAAAGTGGCTTGCTGGTCAATTGGTGCCATGAACGGGAAGTTAGCGAGTAGTTGGGATAAGATTGTGGTGTAATTAGTGAATCCAGATTGGGTGAAAGGAATACGTTTATGAGTGGGAAGAGAGCAAGAAATTTACAAAGAAGAGGTTATGTGACCAAGTGAGATGTGTAAGAGTGAGTGATCGGAAATGGTAGGGGGTGTGATGGAGAAATCAGAAATGTGAGAGATCAAAGCAGGTGATCCAATGAAGTAGTCGACCACACTATGTCCTCCACTATGAGGATAGCATGTATATGCTGATGAGGAAGGCCACTGTGTGAGGCCATTCAAAATGGCAAGAGCGTGTGTCTCTGCTAGAGTGATCAACTGCTCCCCGAAAGATGTAGCTGGAGTGTCTGCATCCTGTGATACCCGGTCTAGCCCCTTATCCAAAGGGTAAAGCCTGAGAAGATCCGTAGCTGCATGAAATTCGGTTTGTCTAGAGCTTGTGCGGGCGTTGAAATCACCTGCTAGTAAAATGGAACCCTGCTGAGAAAAGATAGCAATATCATCTGAGAGAGCCTGAAAAGGGTCCCCGCCAAACTCAGCAAACACTGAGGTCTGTGGAGCAAAATAGCATACAGCTATATAGATGTCCTGAGGTAATCCCAATAGTGAGCCAATAATGTGTAACCAAATATAGCGAGCGTATGGATCTTGTTTAACCATCTGAACTGTGGTGTCTCTGTATAAACAAGCTACTCCTCCAGATCCTCGACAAGTTTTTCCCCTAACAAATGGACGAAAAGCAGAATGCCAAGAGTACTCCTGTATATTTGGAAGAGGATGATATAAGGACTCATGAGTTTCAGCCAACAACAACCGCATTTTCTAATAAAATCAGCAAAGTCTCCGGCTGATGACGAAGATAAAAAACCATTACAATTCCAGAAGCCAAGTCTCAAATTGGTAGGGGATCTCGGGTAGCTTCTATATCCGGGGGCCCCTAGTTCCTATTGTGGAAGGTCGAAAAATCTCGGTTTCCCGTCAATAAAAACAACCCTTTGCCCTTTCTCTTTCGCTTCAAGGATAATCTTTTTTCTTGCCAACCATTGAGTATTTGTTAAGTCATCATCCATATAAATGAAAGTACCTTTAAGCTTTGCCCTAAGCCGAAGGGCAGCATTGCGTTGTGAAAGCGAGCGGAACTTGATAAACAAAACATTGTCATCAAATTTACTGCGCCAAGCAGTATCAAAACCGTCAGCCACATGAGATAACTTGGAAATGAGCAAATCCGTAGCTTCTTCCAACGGTTTTCCACCATTGGCAATGCCTCTTACTCTAATGTTAAAGGCTTTTTTGGCCCTTCTGGCTTGTTCACCCAAAACTGTCTCCAAATCGTTTTCCTTCGGAAAAGATGAAATCTGAGAGTGATTACCTTGCTTAAGGATCGATGTCGTTTCTTCAACCTGTTTTGCGAGTGATGAGAGTTTGCTGCCCATATCACCCGGTTTGAAGAGTGCTGCCCACGTTTTCGTCTCCTCGACTTGTTTCTCCAAGCTATTGATCTTGTTGGAAGTCTCCTCCAAGGCACTTTTTTCTGCAATTCGTTGCTTAAGATATATATTTTCTTGCTCAAGCTGCTCCACACGTTCCGTGACACCAAAAAGATCCTTAGCTAACTTGCTATTTTCAGCTTCAAAGAGGTGTAGTTGTTTCTTAAGTCCAAGAATTTCTTGCCGGATAAAACTAAGATCATAAGCAAAAAGACTTTCGGTAGGTTTGGAAGGAGTGCAGTCAATGGCAGCCATGTTGATAGTTTCTGTCACCGAAGACGGCTCCTCCATCACTACCGGTGATGGGGGGGTGTCCAACAGGGAGGGGGGTGTAAGAACACCCTCCTTTTTCTTAGGTGCCATAGGAGGCGGTAAGCAGATGGAGGAGAGAGAGAGAGAGAGATATTAGATTTGTGTGTGCTTGCGCGCGCGCGCGTGTGTGTGTGTGTGTGTGTGAGAGAGAGAGAGAGAGATGGCCGCTTCTCCCATTTGAGACAAGGCGTTGCATGACAAAAAGTGGCGTTGCTCTTTTTGTCGGAAGGAGTTCACTAGGAACGCCTCTCGGGTTCGAGCACATTTGGGGGGGTTGCGAGTCCAACCCACAGGTGGACACTATGGGATCGGCCTTTGTACACTCATCCCCCCTGCAGAGAGGACTCGCATTCTCGAGACATATGCTGAATCAGGTGTTGAGGCCGACGAGCCATCCACAGATGCCGCGGAGACCCCTTCCACAAGTGCACCCACTGCCACCCCCGCCACCGCCCCCACGCTTCGCGGCCCTTTGCTCCAGGGGCGGGTTACCGAGGTCAGAGAGAGACTAGCCGCATTGCACGAGGCCTGGGATAGTTACGGCTGTTCCATCATGGCTGATGGGTGGACTGATCGTCGTAAACGTCCACTCATCAACATCATTGTTTCCAGCTACTACGGTTCCATGTTCCTCTGCAGCGTCGACGCCTCTGAGGCAAGGAGAGTGCACACGGCGGAGTACATCTACGACATCATCCGCCAGGCGATACAGGAGGTCGGGCCACAACGCGTTGTCCAGGTACTAGTTCTTGGTTGCTTGATCATTTACTGCGCAATGTGTTAACAAAGGTTAAGGATGTTTTCAATTGATTGCAATGTGTTTTCAAGTTGTACATTAATTAAATCAACTGTTGGCGATAGGTTGTGAAGGACAATGCGTCCAACTGCCGAGGTATGGGGGATCTTCTTATGGAAGAGTACCCCTCCATTGTGTGGACTCCATGTGCCGCACACTCACTGGACCTCCTCCTGCATTCCATCGGGCGTCTGCCTTGGGTCAGTGAGCTTCTTAAGAGGGCACTTGCGATTGTGGACTTCATCACACGCAAACGCCGCACCACTGCTCATTTCCACACATTCAGCAGGTAAGAAGCTACTTATTTTTAAGCTCATTTATAGTTCCATTGCACACGCCAATATTTCTAGGGTTTAGGGCTTAGGGTTGCGAATGCGTTTTGGTGTGTGGGTCTTATTTCGTTTTGCAATGCAGGCTGGATTTGAAGAAGCCTGCTCCGACCCGCTTCGCCTACCAGTTCATCATGCTTGCGGTGCATGGCCACTTCGGCAAAGTTCACGGCCATGGACCTGTCCCAGACCCCAGCGGGCTCGGCATTCCACGACATCCTCTTCATGGAGCCCTTCTGGTTTGATATGCAGCAGCTCATGGATGTCATGCACCCCATGTATTCTGTTCTGAGGCTCAGCGATGGCAGAAGTTTCATCGGCCGATTCACAATGTAGCCCACATACTTCATCCGTTGTGGCATAGCAATCGGCATGGGGAGCTGCGTGCGGACTGGTTCACATACATCCGCCTCCTCTACAGCGACCCTGTTTACCGCAGCGAGCTCGAGGGTCAGAGGCTGAGGTTCAGGTACACTCTTGCGCTACCCCCGCCCACCTTTGCATGCTTTTCAACTTCCCTTTGCTTGCTAAATTGAACTCACGCACACCGTTGCTCAATTTCAGGCACGCCCTGGGATTGTTTGGCGAGGACCTTGCTCGCATGCGAGCAAATAGGCTGCAGCCCGTATCATGGTGGGAGAGCTTCGGCGCTGCAGAGGCTCACATTCCGCGTCCTATCACAGGTATGTTTTCTAATCCGCCAGTTCCATTCATCTAAACAGTTTCCGCATTGTCTCTATAAGGCCACAACTCACTTAAGTGGTTGCCAATTAAATCAGGATTGTTCTGCCTGCGTGTGTGAGGGGAACTAGTCAACGTTCAGCCGAAGTCTCGAACGGGCATGCATGCATAACACTGATCCACTTCTCTACTACCCTAAAAGTATCCATAGATTGCCTATCACAGAATGGCATCAACCCTAAACCCTAGCATAATCTTTACTATAGTTGCATTGTGGAAGGGTTCACTACAGCCACTGAATTAAAAGCTTTCTTGCCTATCCACAGCCATAACCATAACAACAACAATGCCTCAACACTACTACTGACAAGGTAAAGAAGAAAAAGGAGAACTCACATGAGGAATAGCAAGCAGCAGTACACAAAAAGACAGCAACAATAGAACAAAAAAACAGCAAAATCGAGAGTGTATTTCCTCATTGTGTGATACGCATTGCACGATACAATTTGCAGATTCAAAATTCAAAGTAGCACTTGTGTTGCATACATTTAAACTGTGTATATTGGGTTCGTTTGGAACATTAGCTGGAAAATGGTCCAAGAATACAATCCACATGTTTGTGAACCCGATACGGACCTAACGGATCCAGCCTTGCTCGATTCGGGTATCGTTTGGTCAAAATAGCCCTTCGATGGAAGAGAAACGCAATTAGGTCACGCGAAATGGACTAGTTTTGCAGCTTTCCGTCTGACGGCCCGGTTTATCCAAACGGCATGTGTTTCAGGTGTCGTCTATTTCGGCCAGTGGACAACCTCGATAGGAACCTGTGGGAACAGATAGGACGAGGAACGGACCGACGGTCAGCCCGGAACGTCCGTCCAAAGTTTGACGTTAAACAGGGCTTCAAGGACACTTCGTCGGTCGAGACCTGAAAACATTTGAAATTGATCAAAATGGTCCAGGAATACAGTCCACAAGTTCATGAACCCGATACGGACCTAACGGATCCAACCTTGCTCGATTCGGGTATCGTTTGGTCAAAATGGCCCTTCGAGGGGAGAGAAACGCAAGTAGGTCACGCGAAATGGACTAGTTTTGCAGCTTTCCGTCCGACGGCCCAGTTTCTCGAAACGGGATCCGTTTCAGGTGCCGTCTGTTTCGGCCAGTGGACAACCTCGATAGGAACCTGTGGGAACAGACACGACGAGAAACAGACCGACGGTCAGCCCAGACGTCCGTCCAAAGTTCAACGTTAAACAGGGCTTCAGGGACACTTCGTCGGTTGGGACCTGAAAACATTTGGAATGGACCAAAATGGTCCAGGAATATAGTCCACAGGTTCGTGAACCCGATACGAACCTAATGGATCCAGCCTTCCTCGATTTAGGTATCGTTTGGTCAAAATGGCCCTTCGATGGGAGAGAAACGCAATTAGGTCACACGAAATGTACTAGTTTTGCAGCTTTCCGTCCGACGGCCCAGTTTCTCCCAAACGGGATCCATATCATGTGTCGTCTATTTCGACCAGTGGACAAACAGGACCGACGGTCAGCCCAAAACGTTTGTCCAACGTTCGACATTGAATAGGGCTTCAAGGACACTTCGTCGGTCGGGACCTGAAAACATTTGAAATTGACCAAAATGGTCCAGGAATACAGTCCACATGTTCGTGAACCCGATACGGACCTAACGGATCCAGCCTTTGCTCGATTCGGATATCGTTTGGTCAAAATGGCCCTTCGATGGGAGAGAAACGCAATTAGGTCACGCGAAATGTACTAGTTTTGCAGCTTTCCGTCCGACGGCCCAGTTTCTCCCAAACGGGATCCATATCATGTGTCGTCTATTTCGACCAGTGGACAAACAGGACCGACGGTCAGCCCAAAACGTTTGTCCAACGTTCGACATTGAATAGGGCTTCAAGGACACTTCGTCGGTCGGGACCTGAAAACATTTGAAATTGACCAAAATGGTCCAGGAATACAGTCCACATGTTCGTGAACCCGATACGGACCTAACGGATCCAGCCTTTGCTCGATTCGGATATCGTTTGGTCAAAATGGCCCTTCGATGGGAGAGAAACGCAATTAGGTCACGCGAAATGTACTAGTTTTGCAGCTTTCCGTCCGACGGCCCAGTTTCTCCAAACGGGATCCGTTTCAGGTGCCGTCTGTCTCGGTCAATGGACAACCTCGATAGGAACCTGTGGGAACAGACATGATGAGGAACGGATCGACGGTCAAACGTCCGTCCAAAGTTCGACGTTAAACAGGGCTTTAGGGACACTTCGTTGGTTGAGACCTAAAAACATTTGGAATTGACCTGAAAACAATCTACGCTGCTGAAACCCTAAACCACATCCACTACCGAAGATTGTGAGCAATAGTTTTGTTGCAATTGTTTTCCTCAAGCTATGGAATCAAGGATGCACACCACACAAGCACCTCAAAACATGCAAAATGTTTGGTTACTATGCACGAAAACTTTTGATGGTGTTGATTGGGCCTATGCAAGATTGATGGTGTTGATTGGGCCTATGCAAGATTGATGTTGTATCTCAGTTATCCTGGGCATCGGCAGCGAGAGAGAAAGAAAGAAAGAACAAAAGCTTTATTAACATCTTTTCCATGCCAAAAGCCATATAAGACCAGTAAGTGTACATATCAAGTATGTGGTAACCCTGGAAGCATATATAAACGTCTCCAAGAGAGAAAACTATGCATAAAAGATGAAATAACTATAAACTACAGACTGTCCATAAGCGGAAGCAAAAATAGCTACTCAAAGTAGAAACATATCATCTAGTACTACTGCTGAAAAAGGATGTGATAAGAGTTGTAGCATGACGTTGTATGGATCGTCGTCGTCGCCGTCGTTGTCTAGGAGGATGAGAACGGTGTGCTCTCATAACAGGGCGGGTAGTGCGGCATGCCACATGACTGTGAGTGACACACTGTCTCTGATATCTGTGAGGTGGTGTATCATCGTCATCATCATTTGACTCGGGATCTCGGTGTGGTCGTCTCCTGGAGAAGAATGATGTAATCTGAGCCTAAGAGCTAGAACGTGGCTGGTGAACTGACTGGTACTTATCCTGTCGCAGCAAGACCATCTCACGTATCATGAGCACAACACAGCGAGGATCCTCATATGCAATAAGTGATCTGAGTGTGGTAGGCATGTCCCGGAACAGGCAGTGGTATCTCCCTCTGATCGCATAGTATATGGGGCATCTGAAGATGAAGTGCTCCTCGGACTCTACCTCATGTAAAGAACATAGCTGGCACAATCTCTCCTCTCGTGGTGTACCCTGGAATCTGCTAGTCTCAATAGCCAACTGGTGCGAGGAGACTCTAAACTATCCCAAGGTGAAGCAGAGACTGTGTGATAGTCCTGAAGACAGATATCGAGGTAAAACTGGGAGTCCAGCGGCATCCTAGAAAGTGAATCCGGTAGTAATCAGGATCAACCCCCAATTGGCGTCGCCAAGTACGGTCAAGATATGCTCTGTATAAAAATCGTCTAATGTACTGGTGTGTACCCAATGGGAGATCCATGATAGTGACACCGAATGTCTCCATGAGGAAGTGTGATTTTGTAATAGATCCTAACACCACAGTAGGGCAAACACTAACTGATCCACCCAACCTTGCCTACTCCCTGATATAGAGAAAGCCCCTCCTAGCCCAGTGTGAGGACTGGTAGCATGCTACTGCCAAGTGTCGGCCACGTGGCACTGACGTGGTCGACTGCACGTCGGGACCCAACTGGGAGCCCTATCCTGCTGACAGGGTCCCTAGGCTGTGTTAGGCCCGCCATGGCTATGGACCGTGCTGGGGCACACTACTCACACTGTCTTGCTCTGTTGGTCATGTACACTGGACACGACCCTGACTGTGGTATCTGACCTATCTGTGTTCTCTAGGGTTCGGCACTGGTTACGAGCTCGTAACACTCCCTCCCCCTTAAGAACCGTCTTGGTCCTCTAAGACAAAGTCTAGAAAAATCTTGCGAAGGACGCTGCCTCTTTCCCAAGTGGCATTCTCAACAGGCTGATCATTCCACTTAACCAGATATTCTCGGTATAGAGTATGACGAGTCTGCGTCTCTCTACTATCAAGAATCTCCTCTGGTTCATGTGGAGGTTGTTGAGGATCCAATGGGAGAACTAGAACACTGTCCCCTACCAGATTGTCTGATCTGGTTAAGGCTTTTCGTAACTGACTTACATGAAAGACTGGAAAAACCTTACTGCTGTGTGGGAGTTCTAGTTCATAGGTGACCTCGCCTAGTCTCCTACTGATGGTAAAGGGACCACAATACCTTGGAGACAACTTAGCACACACTCCTGATTTGAGGGTTTTAGAGTCAACTAGGACTCTTAAGTAGACTTTTTCACCAGTGGAGAACTGCACATCCCATCTGTGTGGATCTGCATAATGCCTGGCTCGATCCTGGGACTGTCTAATGCTACGCTTAGCATGTTCTATCATTTGGTTTAGGTCCTCTAAAAAGTTTCTGGCTGCTTCAACTTTTTCTTGTTTAAACCCTACAGCTATGGGTGAGCGTGGCTGAAAACCGTACATCAGCATAAATGGGCTGTATCCCGTAGCTGAATGTTTGGTAAGCAAACTCTAATATCGAGAGATACTCCTCCCAATTAGTCTGCTTCTTGCTGACGTATGCACGAAGCATATCCTCCAGCACTTGATTTACCCTTTCTGTTTGACCGTCCGTCTGTGGATGGTCGGTGGTACTCATATTAAGTTTAGTATGGAGATGATGGAATACTGCCCTCCAAAAATTTCCAGTAAACTTACTGTCCCGGTCGCTGACTATGCCGGAAGGTAGACCGTACAATTTAAATAGCCCGTCTACAAACAACCTCGCTAACTCTGGAGCTCTAACGGTTGTTTTGGTCGGAATAAAATGAGCCATTTTGGTCAGACGGTCAACTGTGACCCATATAGCGTCATTACTCTTTTGGGTTTTAGGCAGGCCTACTATAAAATCCATGGAGATACTCTCCCATTTACCAGCTGGTATTTCTAAGGGATCCAACAACCCTCCTGCCTTTAAACGCTCTGCTTTATTTACTTGACATTTCTGGCAACTGGTTACATACTAATGGACATCCTTTTTCATACTGGGCCAGAAAAATTGCCTACGAAGAAGCTCATAGGTCTTCTATATGCCTGGGTGTCCCGCGCTAGGATTGTCATGACATTCATATAGGACCTGCTGCCTATAATCCTCTGAATTGGGGACACATACTCTATCTCTATAGAGCAAGTACTCATCCTGAATGGAATATTGTTTCCATTTGAATCCTTGAGTCAACTGACCCTCAACCACTGGGGTTTGCTTGGGTAATACAGGCTCAGAATCCTCAACGTCATCTGACGACGTATACTCGGACTCATCATCATCCTCAACGGAAGCTGCCGTATTCTTGGATGAACTGGCACCAGCCCCGAGAACTGGTTCTGGAGTCTGTAATTGTCTGCTTTGGACTGAGTTCCAGATAGTAGAGAAGAATGCATCATGCTGGCATTTCCCTCTCAAGGACTCGAGTAACTCATTACGAATCTGAGTAAAACTCAGTTCGTTTATCATAGGCATTCTGCTAAGGGCATCTACTACTGTATTGAATTTTCCACGTCTATATCTGATAGACATGTCAAACTCTTGCATCAACTCTGCCCAACGAGCTTTCCGACCTCTAAGCTCAGGTTGATTGCAAAGGTATCTCTCATGGTCTATCAGGACCTCAAAGTTGGCACCATACAAATAATGCCTCCAAGTCTTAAGGGCATGTACTATAGAAAAGAGTTCCTTTTCATAGGCACTGTATCTAGTCTGAGCTGGCTCGAGTTTTTTACTCTTGAACGCAACTGATCGTCCACCCTGAGTTAGCACAGCACCTACTGCAAAGTCGCTAGCATCTGTTTCGACCACAAATGGCTGATTGGGGTCGACGACTTTTAAAACTGGTGCTGTAGCTAAGGCTGTTTTGAGAGCATCAAAGCTCTCCTACTGTGCGGACTCCCAAATGAACTCCTTTCCCTTCCCCTTAAGAAGATTTGTCACGGGAACTGCTATCTGAGCATATTCCTTGACAAATCGTCTGTAATATCCCACCAAACCAAGAAAGATCTGAAGTTCTAAAATATTCTGAGGTCTCAGCCAACTGAGTATGGCTTTAACCTTATTCAGGCCCATCTTAATCCCATCTGATGAGATAATGTGACCCAAATATGCTACTTCTTCAATGAAGAATTCACACTTGGATTGTTTAGCATAAAGCTTATGCTTTCTGAGGAGTCGAGACACCTTTCTGAGATGTTTTAGATGCTCCTTCCTCGTTTTGCTGTAGACGAGGATGTCATCTAAAAATATGACTACAAACTTACCCAAGTATGGTCTGAGGACACTGTTCATCAAGGTCATAAAGGTAGCTGGAGCATTTGTGAGCCCAAATGGCATCACCTTAAACTCATAATGACCGTGACGAGTCCTAAAAGCTATTTTCGAGACATCTTCCAATTTTATACGGCCTTGATGATATCCCGATCTGAGGTCTATTTTACTGAAAAACTTAGCCCCGTCGAGTTGATCAAACAACTCGTCTGCCCGAGGCATAGGGTATTTATTCTTAATTGTGACTTTATTGAGGGCTCTGTAATCTACGCAAAGACGCATAGACCCCTCTTTCTTTTTCACCAATAGGACTGGTGAGGCCCATGGTGAACTACTGGTCTGAATTTGGCCTTTCCCAAGATAGTCTGTTAACTGCCTAGTTATTTCTTCATCCTTTGTTCGGCTGACCCGATACGGAGGTTTAGAAACAGGTGCTGTACCTGGTACTAGGTTTATTACATGATCTACCTCTCTGCTAGGTGGTAAACCATGTGGTAAATCTTCAGAAAAAACGTCTTTAAATTTAGACAATAAAGTTTCTAATTTACTAATTTTCTGCTGAATAGAACTGGAAATAGAAACTTCAGGAATAAACTGAAAGTCACATAAGAATACCTGATGGTCTTTGTCTCTGATTAGCTGACAGAGCTCTGAACTGCAGTCCATAGGGCTGTTGGGAACATCATGCTCCCCATGCAACTGGATCTCTCGGCCTTTATACTGAAAGCTGAGGGTGTTCTCCTGATAGTTTCTGTGGAGGGAAGGTCCTAAACTGTCGAGCCAATCTCTCCCGAGAACAATGTCTGTTCGATCCAGGTGCATTATCTAAAAGTTTATTTCATCTTGGTACCCCTGAATACCAAGATTTAACTTACTTACCATAGTTTCCCATATTTTTTTATCTTCACCCTTAGCTAATGAAACTATGTACCTATGCTGACTAGGTACTTCTGGTAGTTTAAGCTTTTTAACCAGGGTGTGGTTGATGAAATTATGGGTTGCCCCATCATCAACCATGACTCTTACTGACTGGTTACCAACTTTCCCATGCATACGTACTAGGTCATGCGGCCCAAAGCTGAAGGGTCTTGCTAGCATTGCAGAGGTCAGCTGGCAACAGTGTTCATGATCTTCATGATACACTTTGATCTCGGAAGCTGCCGAGTCACTGGGGAAACATACAGTCTGAACAAGATGAACTTGTTTTTTATCTTTCTTATCTTTTTTAGTGAAAGGCCCCTTGGGACACTGTCTGACTGTGTGTCCCTTGCCCATACACACAAAGCACAAACGTTCTTGTTTGGCTTTCTCAAAATCATCTGGTTTTAAGGGCTGTATGAGTGAAGAGCGTTTCTGAGGAGCTTCACCTTTAAATTTATCTTCTTTCTTTCTTTTTAAAAATTTCTTTTTAAATTGAAAGTCTTTCTGAGAAGGCTGCTCAGAAAGTGGCTGTTGTCTCGCCCTCTTCCTACCCACTGAATCATCATAGATTTGAGCATATCTGAGAGCTTGCTCAAGGGTAGTAGGCCTTCTCGATACTGCGAGATATATTGGATGAGGGACTTGTCCATTACTGTTCTTTCACAGGCTTCCCAGGCTCTATCAAGTTCATTCTCTGGTAGAAATTCTCTTAGGAAAGCTTCTTCAAAAGCTTTCCATGACCGGGGAGTCTGCCCAGTCTCCTGGAGATTTAACCACCACTTATAGGCCATAGGCCCTAAGGAAAGACTGGCCTCAATAGCTTGCAAATGGTCAGGGGTCTGTTTAAGAGCATGAATGTTCTTCCATTTGCTGAGGAAGGTTTGTAGAATATCTGCATTTCTATCCTTCTCTTCCCCATTAAAAGTAGGAGGTTTTAAGTCTTTAAAAACACTGGGGTGAGACCGTAAAGTCTCACCCGAAACTGATGGAAGTGGAGAAGGGGATAACTGAGAAGTGGAGGGAAGGCTTCCTTTCGCGGAACTCAAAATCAAGTTTTTGAGTTCAGCGAACGAGTCGTCCACACTGGACTTGAAATTGGCTAATGCCAACTTCAGTTCATCCACTTCTGTTACCAATTGGAGGAACTGCTCCTTGGTAACCAGTTCGTCGAGTTCTTCGGCAAACTATTCCTGTTCTTCTACTTCCATGGGTTCCTTCCCTTTTCTGTAAGCCAAGGCTTTTGTTTCAAGTTCGTCAAAGCCTCTCTCCGGGGGTTGATCAGGTCCCTGAGGAGTGGTCATCTTCGGAACTAAAAGAGAGCTACCTTAACTTCTGAAGGAAAAAAAGTCTACAGGACTAATTTACAACTGTACAAGGGAAAGGAAACTTAGCTCTTTCTGAGAACTGTACTTCCACAGAGAGAATCAAGAAAAGCCCTTCTCAGCTTCTTCCTCAATCTGATTTGAGGTTAGAAAATGTGCAACAAGATCTGAAACTTTTGCTATCCCCCCTCGCTGGTCTGACAGCATCTCAATTTGTCCACAAAATGGCAAATCTGAAGTCCAAAAACCCTTCTGAATTCTGAAATTTCAGAAGTCTCCTGCTCGCTGATCTGGTAGGAATCCTCTTGCTCCAAATCTCTGACGTTGGGGCCCGAAAACTTGTCCAAAAACCAGATTTTCAGAAGCACTGGCAGCGCTGGCCCTGCTCCTCCTTTTTGGCTTCAAACTCGCTGAGAACCAGTAAATTTTTCCTTGGAAATCAGATGCAGGTCTCTGACTGTACAGCGATGGAGGTGCTGGCTTCTTCCTACTCTAATTTCGCTGGGAAAACTATAGAGAATCCTCTGAACTCAGTGAGAAACAGCTGTTTTTCCAGCGAGCTACCTACACTTGGAATCTGACTCCTTGCTACTGTGATTTCTCAGTGAAAATCAGAAGTTTGAAGGCTGCTCCTACAGCGATTCTCCTCCTATAATCTTTTCTGAGAAACTCAGAGATCTTTCCTATCTTCTGATAGCTTTCTCTACTGCTGCTCCTGAACTCCCTAGGATGGAGATGGCTCTGATACCAGTGTAATAGATCCTAACAACACAGTAGGGCAAACACTAACTGATCCACCCAACCTTGCCTACTCCCTGATATAGAGTAAGCCCCTCCTAGCCCAATGTGAGGACTGGTACCATGCTACTGCCAAGTGTCGGCCACGTGGCACTGACGTGGCCGACTGCACGTCGGGACCCAACTGGGAGCCCTTGGTACACTGGACACAACCCTGACTGTGGTATCTGACCTATCTGTGTTCTTTAGGGTTCGGCACTGGTTACGAGCTCATAACAGTGATGCCTGGGAGAACCATGATAACCGGTATCCCTGAGTCTGAAGATGGTGTCAGGACATGAGTGCAAGTCGTGTGTATCTCTGCTCTGTATCAGGAAGTGCCCGAGCTCTCTGGATGTACGTGATAAGCTGGAAGGCTGCCTCTATCTGGATAGGGGGGGGGGGGGGGGGGGGGGGCAAACTTTGCAAGGATGATCTCATGTGGGACAGAGGGTTTCGCTCGAATCATGCGAGCTAGCATGGTGGTCTATAAGCATGAAATGCTGGCCCAATGTGAGGAGGAGAAGCCTGTACACCATATCTCTACTGCATACATGGCTGAAGGGGTGACAATGGTGTCAAAAAGTCTACACTTACTCGGGGTATCCTGAATAGACTTTCGGAAGCAGAATCTGTCCAACTGGACCAGGGAAGAATGGCCCTTCTCGACTCTAGAGGTAGCTGCCTGTCTCATACTGAAAGTAGGACCAACGAAGAGCACCCCAAGGTAAGTATATGAAGAAACCACCTCTAGAGGCCATCCATCAAAGGTAAGCTCCTGACACTGCATGAAAGCCCGAGAGGTATTGAAGACCATGATTTTGGTCTTCCAAAAGGTGTATAAGCAATCCAGCTGTCTCTGTAATCCCTCTCTGGTATGAGAGGCAAGCACCACATCATCTGCATATAGAAGGATATCGATCATAATGTCACCAAGCTTGCAACCGTCCCCGCCACACTGAGAAATGACTCGCTCCAGCTCATCGATGTATGGTCCAAAAAGAACTAATGAAAGAGAGCATCCCTGTTTAACCCCAATAGTACTCCGGATATGCTCAGAATTGCCACTGCTATGACGAAAGCAACCCAAAACCCTCTCATAGAGCGCCATGACAGCTAGAATAATATATGTCGAGCAACCCAGGTCGGAGAGAGAGAGAGAGAGAGAGAGAGAGAGAGAGAGAGAGAGAGAGAGAGAGAGAGAGAGCGAGAGAGAAGAAGAAAGAAGAAAGCTTTATTAACGTCTTTTGGGCACCCGTGGGTGCATAAGACCAAAAGGAAAATATGTACAAGCAACAGTGGGAGCATCATCCATAGGAGGACGTGGCCGTAAAATGCTATAAACTAGTTACGAATGAAAGTAGAACAAAGCAGAAGTGAAATAAGTCCACCAGGTACAACAAAAGAACTACAGAAAAAGTACCAATGCCCACAACCCGGGCCAGGTGGAGAATATGTACATATCAGCGAAAGCAAGTGTGAATTGTCCGCTGAGTGGAGCGTACAGTGGGCCCTGATGGAGGCAAGTGCCGACTACATCTGGGCTTTTTCTGCGGTGGCACAGGGATAGGAATCTCATCATCGGAGTCATCAACATGTGCTCGAGTACGAAAGAAGCCAGTGAGAAGCAGTTGTTGGGAGTCTAACCCCAGGTGATCTGGTACAGGCAGATGAGACTCACGGAGAGTAAGTATCTCACAAACAAGAAGTCCCAAGCAACGAGTATCAGGCTAGGAGACAAACTGCAAAGTGTATGCGGGCCATCGCGAAAGAGACAATAATACCTCTCCCGTATCTCATAATACAACGGACATCTTTCAAGCTCGTTTGGTGGTACTGAGATATTATGGGAGGCATGGGCAGTGGGTAGGTTTTTTGCAAAAAAAAATTCCAAATTTTTTTGGTAATTTTTTTCATTTTTTTTAACCGGAGGGGCAGGTATGTGCCAAATACCCCCTAATAATTAACTCCAAGGGGGGGGAGGGGGAGGAAAATAATTTTTAATAATTTTTGGGCATGTGGAAGCGGGGAGGGGCCTATATGTTTTTTTTTTTTTTTGAAAAAAAAGAATTTGCATCCGGGGTGTTCGCGCCCGAGGTCCGCTTCCTTAGATGCAAGCATCACCACCTGTAGGATAAAACAATCCAAGGTCTCGTGTGCCTTGAAGATATCGAAAGATCCTCTTCAAAACCTTCCAATGTGATGTCAATGGATTTTAGATAAAAATGCTTCTTGGTTTCCAAGGGAGGCTCGAACTTGGGACCAAAGAAACTTTGGATGCCAAGCTAACCAACTAGGCCAACCCCTTTGGGTGATTTTAGATAAAAATGGAGCATGCCTAAATCTAAAGTATAAAAAACTGAAGCTAAATTAGATTTTAAGTTTGCAAATATGATCCTCATTGTTGCCGATAACAATGATATCATCAACATAAAGGAGAATGATGATGATAAATGATGAAGTATGCAGTATATAAAGCGTAGATTCACTAGGACTATTTTTTAAACCTCGTTCACAAAAACATGAACGTATCTTTTGATACCACATCCTAGGTGCTTGCTTCAGCCCATAAAGTGCCTTCTTGAGTAGGCACACCTTTTCTTCTTGACCTGCAACCAAAAAACCAATAGGTTGCTGAAGATATACCACCTCTTCTCTAAGATCACAGTTTAGAAAAGTGGTCTTTATGTCGAGTTGGTGCATACTCCATCCATGGTGGGCAGCCAAGGGGGTGACTACCCTTACGGTAGTCATTCGAGCAGTAGGTGCAAAAGTTTCTTCATAGTCAACAGCAGAGCTTGCGATGGGATGGAAATGAGCTGGATCAACATGTCGAGAAGATCAAAACGATCTTCGCACAGCTCTCTGCATCTGGACAAGAGCATCAAGTGCCAGCACCCCAACAGCTGATGTACTTTATGAAATCACTACCCTCATCTTATCAGCCGTTGAGAATGCTCATCTTAAATTTACCTGAGATGACATTCGAAAGAGCAGTCAATCTCGTAGCAGACGAAAAACTGATGAGAGATGAAGGAGAAACAAATGGTGACCAGAAGAAGGCCCTTTTTGCAAGGGGAAAGTTCGCACGTTTTTGGCCGCAAGGAGGGACAAAAAAAAATTATATTATGTTTTTTTTTTTGGCAAATTTTTGGGCATGTTTTTTTGGCACGCTTTGCCCATAGACGTGTTTCTGGGCAACTATGATATATATACACACAGACAAATGTATAGACACATTGAGCTTATGTCGACATGGATCTTGGCTGCGATTGTGACTATCATTATCAAGGTAGGCGGCAATCATGGCTATCACTATCTGGATAGGAGACGATGGTGGTTGTTGTCATTGTCAAATCAGTTGTACAGTGCCAAAACTAGTTGTAATCAGCTCTATTAAGAGTGGTATTACGCTAATTAGATACTTGACAATTGTCGATTCGAGCTAGAGTCGAGTCTGCCGAAGTTGAGGTTGGCAAAGGCTCAAATGTTCGATTCAATGAATGTTCGAATTGACCATTCGGGCTTGCATCGATAGTCGATAGTCGATAGTCAACAGTCGATACTCCTTTGATAGTTTGACTGAGAGGCCTCTTTCGATAGTTTGACTGTCACAGACACCTGTTTGCGATTCCCGTGTATTTCTGCAGACTCTGCGACAATGCGAGTAAAAATACGCAACATGAATGGAACTAGATTAACTATTGGATTAGGGAGAGAAAAAATAATATCCAACATTTCCGGTCCTACATTTGATATGAGACAAACAACTATAGCTAGACGCGGGAAGGGACACGCTTCGCTTTATTCTACTTCGCTTTTGGCGGTGAAATCTATTTGTATACTTCATTATCATGTTGTTTATTTTCTTACTAGCTACAAGATATGTCTGCAAATCATGTTGTCTACAAATTCTACATAGTATGCTATATCATTGAGAACGCAGAAAACTTAATCACTTTAATTCATAGAATTAATGAACCATGGATGGTTCACCATGGTTCTAAGAACCGTACGGTTCACAAAAAAATTTGGCTGGAACCGTGGTAGACCGTACAATTGATTAATTAATTTTTTTTTAGTTTGCCACCC
>MU835178.1:0-41232 GCA_029204225.1 Diphasiastrum complanatum | reverse complement strand
GACCATTTGTTGGAATTCTCTATTGTACTCAGCAACTGTAGTTGTCTGGTCCAAAGAACACCATTGGATGAAGTCAGATCGATTGAAGATCTGTCTACAAACTCTAAAAGTTAACCAGGAATAAAGTCGTGAACGATGTTCCACCATGACTGAACACGTCCTTGTAAATTTGATGAAGCAAAGAAAACTATATCACTGTCACCAATACTTCTACTATAGTAGAAGTTATAATCCAAATCCTCTAGCCAATTGTCTACATTAATGGAGTGGATGCTTTCATCAAAGGTAGGACTAACATATTCATATAGTCGTTGGTTGTAATAATAAGGTTTCCGTTGAGCGGTGACTTTCCACCATTCATTGATGTGGTTTGTAGATAAGTGCTCCAGAGCAAGTGCACGATCCATCATATTGCACAACTCCATAAAACTAGCGGCATAAATGAATTTGGAAAGAGTTGGTTGAAGCACATTCTTTATAGGCGTTTGAAGGAAACCCACATAGTAGTTCAAACATTTTCTATACTCAAATTTTGTCTTCTGAACTAATGCCAATAATTGCTAATTAATTGTTGTACAGAATCAGTTTGTTTGAGAGATTCAAATGATTTCTCATAAAATTTGGTAATACTATCGATGCAAGCAATTTTGAATTGACTCCAAAGCTTTGTGTTCGAATGTGCTTGAGTATCCCACCATGCTCGAACTTGTCCTTGAAAGCACAATGAAGCGAAATAGATTTTATCTTCTTCAAAATAATGGTGATGACAAAAATAAGCTTCTAGAGGTTGGTGAGGGAATCAAGTTTCTATCGGAGCTGTTGCTGAGAAATGGTTTTGATTCATTGGCATTGCCTAGTTTTGGATGAAAGTCATAGGATAAAAAAAATGACAAGACAATAATTTCAGATGCTGTTCGACACATTATTTGACAATACTTGTTGCTGCTCACGGAAACACCGCTTCAGAACAACTTTCATGAATTATGGATTGGGATTCTGGAGATTGAATTCGTCCCTTCCACTCTGTTGAAAACGGGCTTCGTTGCTCTTGTGAAAAACTTGTTGCTGCTCACGACAACCACTGAATTCAATTTTCTAATTTCTCAATTAGATGTGGATCGAAATAGCTAGTGTGCTCTGGATCGGAATACGTGTTGCACTCTGGATCGGAATACCTGTTTGTTTACTTGTTACGATTTGATCTGTGCTGACGTCGCCCTGGAACTAGCCTTTACAATCAAGCTTCATTATGAAGCTGCCTCAATAATTTACCAATGATCTGCCCGACACTTTGTAAGACTTTCAAATCACCATCCGTTTATCAAATTATTTCTTAGCTGCCTTGACTTGTGCAATGCACTATCACCTATAATGACCCATCTAGAGTTTGAGTGGAGATCCAGAGGTGACAACATCAATGACGAAGGAGAGGAGCCGTTAGAGAGAGAAACGGAGAAGTTAGGTTTAGGTTAAGGGTTAAGATTAGATCAGGTTAGGACTTAGGGTTAGGGTTGTAGGTTTAGGTCACGTGGAAGTTAGGGCTTAAAAGGTAGGGTTAGGTTTTTTTTTTTATTTAATCTCCAAATGAAGAATTTGAAAAAAATTTGCAATGGAAGCAAAACTTCAGAGTTGAAGTGTTGAAGTGCTTCTCCTCACTTGGAAAAAATTCACAAAAAAATTTCAAAATTTTGGCAATTCTGACCCATCTGCACTAATTTCATCATAACTTTCTCAATATTGATCCAAATCAAACAAACTCATTATTTTTGAAAAGCTAACAACAAGCTCTATCAGCCTATTATCCGATCAATGATTAGAGGTGATTTGATAGGTCAAATTAATTACAGAACAGGGCAGAAAACTTTGAAGAAAGAAAAACTAACAACACTAGAGCTACAAATCAAGATTTGTCATAACTTTTTGGATACCAATCAAAATGACCTGCCATATAGATCAGATCAAAGCTAAGACAATGCTCTAAAATCATATGGAAAGAAACTTGAAATAAAAACTCAGATCAAGTCTTAAAAGTTCAAATCAAGTGAAAGCAAAATTCTAGTCACCTATTTTGACAGCTTTTGGGAAATAGCTCCTTTTGGGCCTACAAAGCTTACATTAGATATTCTGATGCATTGATAAGCACTAATGTACTAGTAGTACATGACACATGCATATCCACTTTCTCGAAGACATTTTTCATGACTGGCGCGATGTCAGCGATGACCGCAGGAATCACGTCATTGACCAGCTACATAGTGAGTTCCATGTCCCATTCCAAGACATGGAATTCGCATGGAAATGGATGAGGAGCCGCATGGGAGTTGCGATGAGCCACCGCAAATTGGAGATCCGAGATGCAGAGCCTTCCTTCGTGGAGAAAGAGGATTGGAAGTATGCAAAGAAAGAGTATCGAGATGATCCAGATCGCTTCAGGCAGCAGCGAGAGGCAGCTAAAGTCTGACTAGAGACCATGGGGGCTTTTCACTTGGGCAGTGGCGGCGAGGGATATTTTCAAGACCACTTTGTAAGTCTACCCTATACCCATTTTATTAAAGCATATGGGCTTAATTAACTAACAACAATGTATTCAGCAATACCCACACAATAAATTATCAATACTTTTGTGGTACTTTCTACTAGTTATTTCGTGCTATTAGTAACAATTGCCTAAATTTTGGTACTATTTTAGTACCAAGCTGAAACTGTTTCGAATTATTTTGGATATTAATTCTTAATGTTTGGTACCTATTGCCTCTGTTTTGATACTATGTACCAATATTTGGTACTGTCTATATGGTCCTTCAAAATAGTGAGGGTAGTTTTTGGTAATGTATAATATTTATCTTTTGTTTTTGCAATATTTTTGCCCAAAATAAGTGTGCGATCTGGCGTGAAGACTTCAAGGAAATTCCTTACGTCAGCGAGGATAAACTGGAGGTGCCAGTATTTCTGAAGAACCTGCGGGAGGTATGGAGATTATGGCCAGAGTTCAATGCATCAAACACCATACTTGTAGATGATAAATGTTACAAGTCATTAAAAAACAACTACGAGAACTGCTTGGCCATAAAATCTTTCGACCCTTCCGTAGAGTGCAATGCTGAAACGGCCCCCTAGTATATGAAGGAAACTTTGTACCCGTGGCTCATGGGCTGGGTCCATGCGCGAATCCCTATCACCTTTACTAGAAGAAACTCTTTGTTCGACTGTGAGGACGATATGTCCCCTCTTGTTGTGAGCTACTTTGTTGAGGTCAAAGGGTACTCGTACCGCTTCGACCCCCCTACATATTAGATTTGAACAGCCAGCTTGGGCTGCAACTAATTTTCTGTACATGTTACATATTCAAAAAATCAATATACAATATACTGCATAGATTTGAATGGCTATTTCATTCTTGAGCGGCTTTGAGTTTCATTTGTAGCTTCCTGATTTATTGGGATGAAGGTTGAAAGGCCGAGGCATTCTTCAACCTATAAATCCTATGTTGGTGCTTTGTAAATGTTCACAACCAAATTCTAGCATGATTTTTGAGTCACAGATAGGGTAGGAGAAGTTGATTTCAGGGTTTGTGCTCCTTGCAACATTACTAGCATGTGTTCACATGCATATTCCAGCATGATCTACGAATGATGGTATGGGTGGATTTTATTAAAGTTATAGTTTGTGCTCCTTGGATGGTTTTTTAATTTTTGCTTAAGCGTGAAGGGGTATTAAAGGTGTTAAAGATGGATACAGTGTTAAAGATCCATAGGAAGTACCTGTTTTTGAGACTTAAGTGCAATTTCAGACAGTTACAAATGTTTCAAATTTGGTACTCAAATACCGGACAGAAAATTTGTAATTTATGAACATGTACTTTGGGGTTTTAAACAAGCAATACTATCTGAAGTAACAAACCTGAAAACTATAGAGTAATAATAATAGATAGTGAGAACCCCCAACAAATATACCTGGCCACGAAGAAGAAAGTCCTTTGAGCTTTGAATTGGGACGCCGCACCGTCTGACCACACCCATGACACCTCAGATTATACTCGTTCTCTTTCAACCAATTGTCATGCAGTAGTAGACAGTGCTGTACAAATAAGATGTCATGCAGCTTATCGTCTGATATATAATAATAAAGAGTCTTTTCAGCTGCACATGTAGAGTTTCTGACATACGTTATGTGCACAAGTATCGTGACCTGATTAGACCACCAGTGCATGGACTGTATCTCGTTCTACATCTTGAACGAATAATTCTCCGCAAAGTCAATGACTGAAACAACAACATCCGAAAAAAATTTCAGCAAGCAGTCTTTAAATTGTTCTGACTGCCACCGACACACAAAGTTATGCTTGATGAAGTTTTTCAAATGTGTTGAAACCAGGTCAAAAAAGCACTGCTCCGTATTCTTTGCACTACCAAATCCTTTCTGTTCTTGATAGAACTGCCCTCATCAACAAACCCTGACGGAACGTCTGTAAAGATCATCACAGACAACTCCCTGTTGTCCACTGATGTCTCAGAGGGACACAATGGCAATGTGCAAATTGCGCATTTACAGCAGTCCTCGAACAAGCATTTTTTTGCATGGTATTCTGAATTAGGAGGCTTTGCACATAACAACGATTCCCACATATTGCTAATGCTAGGACAAACAGATTGGTCTGCTTTGCAAATATTCGATTCCCAAATTTTGCAGCAGGTGGAACATGTGCAGGCATGATCCTTTCCATGATGACCAGACGTGTTTTGTCTCGTATGATTAAATGCCTCCTTAAAATATATCATTTTCATATGGTACATACAGCAACAGGTGTACTGCTCCTTCAGTTTCCGGACAAAATAAGGCTTCAACGTCTCAAAGCATCTAAGAGATATTTGCACTTCTGGGTGAGCCCTTTTGAATCTTTGAAACAACATGACCTGTGACCTAAAAACCTTACAACTTACTAAAAGAACATAATAATATGCCTAAGAATTACCACGTAAGTTGATCCAAGCCAACTTGAACATTAAACCAAACATAATCTGTGGGTAAAATTTAGAGCAATATGAATCAAACGAGAGAAAATGAGAAAAAAGAAAGAATGAAGAGTGTTAGTCAAAATTTCCGAATTATATGGTTGTATCCTATTCCAGAATGCCACTACAATGCTCCCTCCCATCAGCATGGCCTTCCTTGTGGATGTTTCACGTCCAACAAAGAACCGTTTGTAATACAATGCGTATAAAAGACCTAATTTGGTAGTCAGTAGGATTGGAATTGGTTTACGATAAGTTCTTGTAGTACGAGTCTTTCATATTAAAGTGTTTCACCAACACAAATCTTTAGTACCAAAACAATACAAAATATGTAAAATTAGTACCTGACACTGGTGCAGCTCAATACAATATTGGTTCACTCGAAATTCTTAAAGATTTCTTCTGCATTAAGGTCATTGTTAACATCTTCAAAGTGAACTTGAGGAGGATTCTCATTACCACTGATCTATATTCAAGAAGTCTTATCGTGTTGCAGGTAGAAAGTACTTGCAGGTAGTACCAAAACATCATATACAAGTAGTTATACAGGTAGTACCAAAGTATCATACACGGGTAGTACCAGGAGTTTTAGAAAGTACCTACATGTAGTACCAAAGCATCATATGCAGGTAGTACCAAATTACCATACACGGATAGTACCAAGAAAGTAGAAAGTACTTGCAAGTAGTACCAAGGCATAATATATATGTAGTACCAAAGCATCATACACAAGTAGTACCAGGAAGGTAGAAAGTACCAGCAGGTAGTACCAAAGCATCATATAAAGGTAGTATTAAAGTACCAAAGCATCTTATAGTACCAAGTACTACACATGTAGAAAGTTAAAGAACCTTAATTGGTAGTATGGAGAATCAAATTGTTACACGATAGGTTCAAATAGTACCAATCTTTGGTACTCAAAAGTTTCAGAAACACGCAAACATTACAAAAATAGTACAAATCTTGTAAAATTATTAGTAACTAAAGTTTAGATTCCACCAATTGGTAAACAACACAAAAATAGTACCAAAAAGACCACAAAGGATTGTATGCGAACTGCGAACACAAATAAATATAAAGAAAAAAAAATACCTAATTAATAGTTTTGTGCGTAAAACATGGTCACGAGAAGTCTAAAAAATACCTATTTGGTAGATTTTAAAATAAAACTTAGAGACTTAATATAAAAGGCCTAATTTGGTAGTCAGTAGGAACATAATTGGTTTATAATAAGTTCTTGTAGTACGAATCTTTCATATTAAAGTGTTTCACCAACACAAAAATAGTCCAAAACAATACAAAATATGTGAAATTAATACCTTACACTGGTGCAGCTCAATACAGTGTTGGTTCACTCGAAACTTCTTAAAGATTCCTTCTGCATTAAAGTCATTGTTAACATCTTCAAAGTAAAATTGAGGAGGATTCACATTACCACTAATCTATATTCAAAAGAAGTCTTATCGTGTTACAAGTAGAAAGTATCATATACAAGTAGTACCAAAGTATCATACACTGATAGTACCAGGAGTTTTAGAAAGTACCTGCAGGTAGTACCAAAGCATCATATATAGGTAGTACCAAAGTATCGAAACATCTTATAGTACCAAAGTACTACACATGCAAAGTGTCCTTGACAGTCCATGTTGTACCACCAAACCATGCTTTTAGCCTGCAAAGAAGATTTCAACGTTTGGATCTCCTTCTTGAACATCTCATTTTCTTCCAAACAAGTTTTCAACTTTGTAGATTTGTCTTCATATTTTTTTGATATTTTTCTTAATTCCTCTTCCAAATAATGTATTTTTTGCATTGAATGTGCATTCCCATAGAGCATCAAATTCTCATGATAATCCAAAATGCCATTTTTGCCATGACACATATAGATGATTAATTGACTCACCGAATGAAAATCCGGATGTTGCAATGAATATGGATCAATAGGATACAATGTTCCTAATGACCATAAATCTACATGCTTTAGTTTTTCCTCCCTGTATCGAATCATATCAGAAGTTGACAATTTGGATTGCTTTAAATATCTTGTCCTGAGCGGAGCATATTCTGGTGACAGATTCAAATGAAGATGATAAAGCTTTGTCATCAGTATAGTAGTAATAGTAACAAACAACACAATGACAATAACAGAGCTGGAGATGGCGCTAAACACTTGTTTGACCTTGGAGATAGAGATGGCGTAGGCTTTGTTTCTGAAATGTCACTCCTAATTCAAATTTTTTAGTGTTCCCAACTATTGGGAGGGAATATTTTGACATTTTAAAAATTATATTTTAACTCTAGTTAAACACCAGTGAAGTTTGATGTGACTAAAATAAGGTACATTCATTTTCATAGAAAGTAGTGCGGAGAGATGTGTAAAGAAGTTAGAAAATGATATTTTAATTACTTCACAGTTATTTTTCTCTCTCCTACATGGCATTTCTTATAGGGCCCTCTTTGGGCCCATATTTTCTCTAATGTGTGATTCTCTCCACATCCATAACACTTTATCGAAGCTCTAAATCCAATTTCATAAAGCTAATTCGTATAGATTGGTATTAACTATCCATTTATTTCATCAATGAAATGCACTGGAATGATGTTATGTGCTTATTCTTTGAAATAGTCAAAATCGTCGGTCACTTTGACCATGTTCAACTATTGAGCAGCTAGTTGCGGGTTTTGTACTACTAATCCTTGGGTTCTAGCAAGGAAATGATTGGGATAAGGCATCTTGTCATTCTACCAATGGGGCATGATTTGGTGTTGGGTGTGTAGCTTGTTCCTCAAGTTGTATCAGTAGTTGTTCATATTGCTGTTAGGCTCATTTTTTGGTGGGGGATTGGTCCAACCCAAAAGTCTTAAACGTGTCATGAGACACCATTTTAATAATGGTTAGGCCCTACGTGAATAACAGAGGTACCACCATATCCAATCGGGAGGGCAGCATTACTACCCCGTGCTCCCCAGTCGATGAGAGGTTTTCGAGCTCTTAGAGATACGACGACAAGGGGGGTCTGTTAACATTACGAATCTATTCATTTCCTAGATCCATGTTATCTTTTCGGCTTCTAATTTGATAACAATGTAAGGTCTTTCATGTAATATTCATCCGGGCTCAATCTGAATAGGAAAACAAACTCATTTGCATTTCTACAAGTACTGTTGGCCAAGCCTGGTGATTGTACTAGGATTTTTTTGGCAAGGATTGTGCCACTTCTATATAGCGGGTGGACATACTGTCAATAAGGTACCAGGACCCATCAAACATAAGTTCATAAACTTCGAGATAGCTATAATCTCCACAATGTTGCAATCTAATCAAAATGTTCCCAGGGTGTAAATTGTGATGGAACTCTGGGGAGTAAAAATAGTAGCAGATGACTATTACGATACAATATTCGTCATATCACCCTCAAAATCCACTCTGGGTTAGATAGCGAGGTGAAATCACTTTGAATCCCAACAATACGGTTATGGTCAGATAGAGAGTGGCGGTGTATGGTATATCAGGTCCTAATGGGAGATTAGGACGAAACATTTCTACAATTTTGGTGTCTAGGAGTTACACTAGTACTGAGGTACTGAGATGCAATTGTTTCCAAGTTTAAGCACACATGTATTCAAGATAAGCCTTGGCAATTCGATTTACCAAGAATTTCAATGGAACTCAGAGTTTGGTCTTAATTCATTGTTGCATGTTACGTGAATATACCACTGAGTTGTAAGCGTGCTCTCTCAACATTCACTCAACTTGACCCAAGTTCCTCAAGAATGATCAATAAAATTTCATGAACCTGTTTTGTTTAGATTTTCAGCTTTACGAGTGGGAATGTCAACATAGTACTCCGTTTTTCCAAGTGACGACACTTCTCAAATTCTGGGCCTAGGTATTTCGCTAGACAATACTTGAAATGGTGTGCCTATGTTGCCAGTTATTCCTGGAGGACTTCCCGCTCTGGTGTTTCATAGAGGTCGGCCCTGATTAAAGCATGTGTAGATAGTGCCCATATACAATGAATAGGAAAAGACGATTCCAACTTGACGCTTCAACTAGCTAGACAACAACATACTAGCTCATTTATGGACTTCCATGATGACATCAATAGACGTAATTTCGTAAAGCAACTACTTGAGTTTTCGCAACTTAGAAAGAATGCCTTCGCAAGACAGTTTGTAATGCATAAAATGGTACGAGAAAACTCGTTATAACATACATCACTTAGGTGGTTTCAATAACTTCATGTATTCAAGAACTGAAACAACACATTTCCTCATATATTTTAGCAAAAAATTGTATGTTTATTAGCTCCAAGCAAGTACGGCATAAACACGTACGTGATTCAAACGATAAAACCATACGATGAAATGCTAATAGTAAAAACAATCCAATCATACTTACCACATTACTTGCAGTCAATAGTTTCTCATGCATTCTAAAACACCATTTTAAAACATTTCACCGTGTGTAACACAATTTCGGATCCCATACACATACACTCTATCACGGAATAGTATGGATCAACAAAAAGTAAAAAAGATTCACTAAAATAACCATACTTCACACGAATGACATACCATATAGTGGTATTGAGATGAAATTAAATTACCTTGGTGATGAGCTAGGTAATCGGCTTGCCGCAAGAGCTGGCTAGTCAAAAGGGTTTCGGAGATCCGACATGTCATCCTCTCACTGGTTAGCTTGGCATCCAAAGTTTCTTTGGTCCCTGGTTCGAGCCTCCCCTTGGAAACCAAGAAGCATCCTCTCACTGCCACTTTAAAGCCATTCAATGTGTAGGTGATGTGTGAACCCAAGGGATAACCAATGATGACAGCGTACGCAGTACACAATAATGTATGGGTAAAGACAACTCAGGAGGTGCATGCGTAACAGCACGTAGAATGTGTATGCACAGCAGTCAGAAGTCAATAGGTAGGTTCATAGACAATGCAGAGATCATAATTGCATAGCAACAGCCGGTTCAGAAGGCACAGCTCGGGGCAGCAGCACCCACAAAATCATAGATCATTCAATCGTTGATTGTTGAAGTGCGCAGGTCCTGTCAAGTGACAATTCAACAGTAGTTACAATAGGAACTCTCATAATGTGAACCTAGTTAAGTTAGCGATAGTTAAAATATAGTTCTCTTTTGAATGTGAAACCATTTTGGTTAACGTTGGCTTGAATGACCACGTGTAATGGGTATGACTAGATGGTAGGATGTAGGCATTGCTGGAAGGTGGAAGTTCTTGGCATACAACGTGTTGTGTGCTTTAAGGATCAGAACTCTGTACTTTTGCTTTTGTAACATTCAAGGAGATTAGCGTGTGTTTTTATTTGTGTGCTCATTTTTCCTTGCATTCGCAATCAACAAACCTGTGCTGTTTCTTTCTTTGCTCCGTTGCTCTGTTACATTTTGTGTCTGCAGGATGTCAAAGGTTATGGGCCCACACTGCGCTGTGCGATTGTGAACTGGGCACGAGGGAATAGTTTAACACGTAGCTGAACTGCACAACTCTTCAAGCGGGAAGATTTGAGGTTCTTTTGATCAGACTGAGGAAAGCGCAACATCCTCAAATACAAACACATCGCTCGTTTTTTTCCTAAGGTTATCAAAACGAGATGGCAGGGGAACTGCAGGCACTTTGCGATCCAAGGCTGATCGAAAAGTTAGAGCCCTTGAACTATCGTTCTTGGAGCTGGAAAATGAAGCTCGTGTTGCAGGAACGAGGACTTTGGGGTGTGGTTGAAGGAACTGAACGCATAGAGGTGGACGCAGAAGGCATGCCACTTGACCAAGCTATAGCCATCGCTGTCAAGGCAAGGGAACGGAGGCCATTCTTGGCCATCTGTTTGTTACTTGGAGAGGTGGCAGTGATGCAAATGCAGGAGGCTGCAACAGCCAAAGAAGTGTGGGACTTACTGAAGTCCAGACAGAAAGGTATAATGAGTATCCTCATGTTGAAGAGGTAGCTATCTTCCATGAGGATGAGTGAAGGAGATTCCATGGCAAAGCACATTGAAAAGATGAAGGAAGTTTCAAGGAAGATCGAATGTGCAGGGCCGTAGTACACAAGCAGCAACTAATCTACACAATACTCACTAGCCTACTTGGAAGCTATGATCCTCTCATCATGACTCTAGAGGGACTATGACATTTTTGTTTATCTAATTATTTAAATTTAAAAAAGAGCGGGAACCATTTATGACTCTAAAGGGACTATGCCATTTTTGTTTATTTGATTATTCAAATTTAAAAAAGAGCAGGGTTTCCTTATCATTGAGACGAAATACAGACACATACCATGAACAATATTTGAATATTGAATTTGTCCTTGAAATATGCAAAAATGAAGTTTCACGAAATAATGAAATTTTGGCCATTTCGAATGATCCTCAATACGTAACCAAAGTTTCAGGAATTATTAGATATGGTACCATAAAAGTCGAATCAATTAGCAAAATAAAGAAAATTATTGAGGATGAAGAAACAGAAAAGTCATTTGGCGCACAATAATTTCTACATACTTTCAAAAACAGTTATAGAGACTGGAAGAACGATATAACATGGATTTTTGGAAACTTATGGGGTTTTTATCTCAGCGCTAAAATAAGTTTGGAGCAGTAGAACCATCCAATTTGAAGGGAAACCTAACTTTATTCACTAACTTGACATTTAAGCCCTATGACATTAAAAGTCCCGCAAAAAGGCCTAAAGTCCTTTAATTGACTTTCTAATTAATCAAATCTTTATGTGATCATCGGGTTAGAGTTACACACACAGGGTGCCAAATCCCTCTCACTTATTAACTAGGGTTAGGGTTGCCTTGGGATCCGCAAACCCTCCAACAATATCTCCCACCAAAACTGGTGGCGGTCCCATGACACTTGCAAGATGCAGTCATTGGGGACTTTTATTGGCTTCGCGCCGAATTTTTATTAAATGGTACTGCACCTTCTCCATAAAGTCGAGACGGGCAGTATTAAAATCCAAGTTGTGGGGCAGAAAACAACGATGGGCTCCGGCAATCCACTTTGAGGTCATCCATGATGTAAAGCATGATTCCCAGCAGCCTCCCATCATTGTTGGTACCAATCTTGTGTTGCGTTTGTTAAGGCCATAGGAAACAGCTTTAGTTTATCTTGAGAATAAATCTCGACATAAACTTCATAAGATTCAACATAGATTTGAAGAAATCTAACTTGGATTGACTTCTTGAGGAGCACCTCCAGGAGCAGCTCCAGGGGCAGCCATCTTCATAAACTTAGATCAAGTAGACAATGAGATTGGATCTAGATTTTTCAATCAAACATTGTCTCAGATCGGATCTGCTAGATATATTTCACTTTCCAAAAATCTGATTTCTATATCGTGAAAAACATTTCGAAATTCAATCAATCGATACTTCTCAAAAATGAAAAATTTCTCAGAATCCAAATCGGAATATATCAGATCTGATCCAAATTTTGACAGAGAGTTTATCTTGAAAATTAGAACCTAAAAATAGGAATGGCGAAGGTTCCCTAGGTGAAGATTGGCTCGGCAAAGGTTCAACAGTGCTATTTTGGGCAAAAAGTCTTTGATCAATTTTTCTGACAATTTCTTAGGTAATAACCTTCTTCGACCTCTCAGATGAAAAATATGACACATATAAAATTATAGAAAATCGGACGAAGGTTTCTGACACAAGGAAATACAGTTTCTGAAGTTTGGCGAGGGAAAAAATCAAGATAATTTTGGTATTTTTACAAAAATTGACTTTTTTGACAAAAAATATGGCAATATGACAACTGATCTTCTGAAAACCCTTCTATTTTTGGTATTATTCTTCGCCGATCTGGCAATAGATAGATTTGAATCACACCTATGCACAGTGAATCAGGTGAAGGTTCTTTTTCTATATTTTTAGGGTTTTGGTGATTTTTTGGTGTTTTTTTATGGTTCTTCTGATGTTTCTAAAAATCTACTGGGAATTAATCTTTGCCCTTCAAACGAAAGGTTTTGTGATCAAAACTGAAGGTGTCTGCAACTCGGCGAAGGTTTCCTGAAAGAGGGTAAAAAGTTATCAGCTCTGATGATGCTTTTTACCTCCTTTTGACCAAAATTTGACAGATTTGACCGATTTTTGTTGTTTTTTATATCTTAGATTCAAATGGATCTTAAGATTGGTGATCTAAATAGCTTCTCTTGTTTAATAATCAGATTAGATTTCAAACAAGCAAATCCACTCAAATCAAGTAAAATCACTCTCAAACTAATTCTAAATGCAGATCTTAACACTATTTATGCCACGACAAGATGCCTAATGCAAGCTAACCATCCAACAAACATGCCGTAAATTGAAAAATTGGCGTAGCTCCCTGGCAACGGTGCCAAAATTGTAATGGGTTTCTTTCCTTGCCTAACCTCAAACCAAGATCTAGTCAATCTAGCATCAAAGAGATGAAGTTAGTTGTCACGCGTAGATTCGTTCCCATGAGAGCGATAGTATACTTCAGATTTCAACATGAAAGGAGGATTCACATCTAACTCTAACATCCATTAACCCTTCGATCCATTAACACTACATCCATTAATAAAGATAGCTTACTCTTTCTCTCTCTCCCTTTCTCTCTCATAAAAAGTATAATAACATACAATCCAATAACATTCAGATCCAACAATTAGCAAATCCAAAGAAAGCATGAGAGATGGAGGAAAAGTGATAGAGAGCAAGGACATTCATCAATCCATTCCTGAAGAGAACCAATCTACTTTATTGAGATGAGGAAATGAACATGAGGACCAACTCGAGTTGGTCTCTTTTTATAGTAGAAAGGAGGACCTTGGCCTCAAAATCCTATTGGTCCATTTTTGCCTCTCTAATTATTCAAATTCAAAAAAGAGCGGGAACCATATAGAATGTAGAATCAAACATTCATCCATATCATTTAGATACAGTATAGAAAAACAAATGCTTAGTATGATATTTCATTCTCAGAGATGGAAAAAACACAATGGTATTTGGGCCCCATTAGATCAAGATCTAGATATCATTGGACACACTGATTGTATATGTATTGATATCATGGAAAATGGGGATTCACTTGCTACTATTGAGGTGGACCTTATTCTACATTAGAACGGAACTGACACTTTTACAGCAAGATATCCCCGAATATTTTAATTTTATATCGAATGGAAAATTGGTATGTGAAATCTATGAATTTGTATATTAATTTGTATTCATTATCTTTTTTTTGTCAATATTCAGATTGCTAACTATAATCTGATTAGTGTATGTTTGTGCAGATACGTAAAAGACATGAATAGAAAATCAAATACAAAGACTTGGGGGGAATTGTTTAGATAATAGAGTAATCATGATACAAGATACTCACTTATTGATACTTGAAAGATTTGTAAAAAGTCTCATAAATATCAATATATTTCTCAATTTCAGAGAATGTACATGTGCATCTTGTATTTTACAATGGATGTTTTTTTTCCCATTGTTTCTATCTTTCTATAAGCCCATATTTATTCACAGGGCGTTGCATCAAAAATTTATATCGTTGTTTGAATTATTATTTACAACTCAAAGAAATATGGGTTATTTCTAGCATGTTTTCAGGTAAAAAATACTATTATTCATGTGCAATTTCTTTTAATAATTGTTTTGAATATCTAAAAACTTATGATTCCATATGTGGGACAGGTTATCAAAGAGGATCACGATGTTCTTTCTTGGATGTTTAGCAAAACAAGCTATCCAGATATCATAAAGGATCATATGAATGACAAAGTACTTAGTGTTCCTGAAAGAGGTGAATTTTTTGTGGAATGGCATTTAGCTGGAGACTTGAAGACATTGAGATGTATGTTCAATGTATCTCATGGAGCAAATTCGAAACATACATGTCTATATTGTATGAAATCATCAAATGACATTTCAAGGAGCACAAGAGTTTCAAGAGAGATTGAAGATTCCAGCTGGAAACCAGTACTATCAATTCCTTTACAGAATGTTCATATTCGCACACTTCATGGAGAGGTGAGGATCATAGAGAAATTAATATACCTTCATATTTTGTTTGCGTGGAATACTAAGCCAGAGTCATCATCAAAACAAGCAATAGCTCGATTAGAGGAAGTGTTGTCAAAAGTGGGCCTTCATAAAGGACATGTTAAAATACAAACAGATAAAAAGCTTTTGGGATAAGCAAGAAACAGTTGAAATTCTGATGGATCTAGTGCAGTATGCAGATCACATCACACAATTACCATAGCCACTCGTCACAAGCTCTCAAAGATGTCACAACAAAAGTTATTAGATTACAAAGAAACACTGTACATATAGAGTACTCACAAACTGCATAAAAAGACAGGTGTCCTAAAATTGGCCTACCACCTGTCAAACTAAGGTCGGGCCCAATATGGTCAAATTCGACTGACAAACTTGGGAGATGCCCCCAAGTATAGCAAGTACTGTAAATAACTCTATACAAGCTAATTCTTCCTATGTGTGGCTACCCGGCTAACCCAAGTAGCCATCTACAGGATCAGTGCCCGATCAATATATCCTAACAGGTCACGTCCCGATCACAACCATATACAATAAACCAAATAAACTGTACACTAATTACATCATCACATTTAGAGCTTATACTAATGAATCAGATCACAAGCTGATTTCTAGCTCTCTCCCTTAAGCTCAAATGTGATAAGAGTGAAAAACAATATATTGCAGCAGTGTTTGGAGTGTCCAAAAGATGTTACCTTGTACAAAAAATATGCTAGAGAGGATAGCTGGAGTTGAAGCCTATAGTTTCTTAGATGGGTTTAGTGGCTATAATCAGGTGCAAATTACCCTAGAAGATCAGCACAAGACTACATTCTCGACAAAATGAGGAACATATGCATATAAAGTAATGTCATTTGGATTCGCAACACTCCTAGCACCTTCCAACAAGTGATGAGCTATGTTTTCAAGGATTTTCTATGAAAGTTTTTTGTAATCTTTATGGACGACTTCTATATTCACTTCTCTCGAGCTGAGCATTTATTTTGCTGGCTCATTATGAGAGATGGAAAATGCATGAGGAGAGATACCATCCTCCACTTGCTTGTTTTTCTCCACATATGTGAGCCTCCTTGGTTCGGATCTCTCTCTCTCATAGAACTTCTTGGTGTAATTGCTTGAAGATGCTCCTCCTCAAGCCTCGACCCCTCACATCTTGATTGGCATCAATATTGATAATAGAAGAACCTCCATAAGTTGGCTTGATCTCGGCCCCATCCAAGTTGAGCTTTTGATCTTCATGGAAGATCACATCTCTACTTACAACAATCTTGTAAGTAGAGATCAATTGTTGGAAATCAAGGCCTCATACTCTCTTGACATGACTTCAAACCACTCCTTTGATTGGAGTGCATCTTGGACATCTCTTGGCTCTAAATCATGAGAGATGAAATATGCATGGTAAGAGGTACCATCTTCCACTTGCTTGCCTTTCTTCACGTATGTGAGTCCAACAACATTTATGCTTGTATTGGATAAAAACAAAGCTTGCTTTCTGGATGTTGGATCTAGCAACTACCTAGTAGAATAGACTTAAGTATGAGCTCTATCATTGCATTTAAGATTAATCAACATCGTTGGAATTGAAGTTGAGTAGTGAGATACTTAACCAATCTAGGAGTAATGTGATGTCTTGAGCATGCAGATTTACTTCATAATGACTAGATGGTCCAAATCTTAAAGGCAAATAAAACTAGCACTACTAATCAATGCATGAAAAATCAATTATAAGATAAAAATTCCTACAACCAACACAGATCGTATTCCTCTATCAAAAGTAAATCTCCATCAAATGTCCCTTAATTTGATTACAATTTACAACTAAAGATGACTGACAAGTTATAGTATTTGCTCAATGCTTGGCATTGATAACTAACCACACAACAACAAATATGAATCAGACTCCAGAGAGCTCAAAGAGCACGAACGTTTGAGAGAGAGAGAGAGAGAGAGAGAGAGAGAGAGAGAGAGAGAGAGAGAGAGAGAGAGAGAGAGAGAGAGAGAGAGAGAGAGAGAGAGAGAGAGAGAGAGAGAGAGAGAGAGAGAGAGAGAGAGAGAGAGAGAGAGAGAGAGAGAGAGAGAGAGAGAGAGAGAGAGAGAGAGAGAGAGAGAGAGACACACACACACACACACATTTCACTTAGTCTCTTTTTACAAGTCAAGACCAAATATTTTGAATCATTTTGGCTTACAGCATGATAGATCTAAAAAAAGGAGATTTAGCTTGTTTTGTGTGATCTCTTGTGTTTGGACTATTCTCAGCTAGCGGAGGTGTGGGAGGGTAGTGGAGACCCAAAAAAAAAACCTCTAAGGGCTTGGCATCCATTCACAAAACCAAAAAAATCAGAAAAATAACTCAAATCTATTTTTGGAGAGAAAAAAGACAAAAATCCCATCAGATTTTGTTTATTTAAAATCCAATGGGAACCAACCTTTGCATGACGGCAACAGCTCCAGGGTATTGTCCCAGACCTGCATAGAAGCTTACAAAGGTTCCTACCAATCAGATCTTCAAAAATCTAAAAAAAAAACCATATAAAATTTTAAAAACCCCTTGAAAATTTTTAAAAAAATCAGATCTTCATAAAAACCTTCGCAGAGCTCTCTGAAGCTCCATCTCAGTGAGACACGGGCACAGATAAGTTCGCAAAAGTTAGTTCTCAGTTTAAGTGCTCTTACGAAGGTTCCCAATGAAGAAAAGACGAGAAAATTAGATTGAATCCTCGCAAACACCCAAATTTTCAGTTTCAGTGGCCAAGAACCTTTGTAGAAAATTCTGATGTTTCATCTCAGTGAGACAAGAACAGAAGAGCCTGCAAAGGTTAGTTGGATTCTAGTGAGCAGAAAAGTGGATTTGAGTGTCTGAAAATCACTAAAATCTACTCTATTTCCTAACTCTACTCCACTTTAACACTACTTCCACTAACTCTACTCTTTTCCCTAACTCTACTCCACTTTAACACTACTTCCACTAACTCTAATCCACTTAGCACTACTTCCACTAACTACATGCATTCATCTTGATAGAGGGTGAATAGAGAAAGAGAAAGAGAAAGAGAGAGATAGAGGTAAAATAGAGAAGGAGAGAAAGATAGAGGTATGATAGAGGGTAGAGATGGAGGTTAGCTCAAATGCTCAATTCATGCTTACGAAGAAACTTTAAATAGCATAAAGCGAAAACAATGGAAACTCAAAACAATAAACAAATCACAATAAGAACATCAGCAAGATTGATTAGCAAATCAGGATGCTTGAGCTCTCAAAATAGTAGAGTTTTCTCCTCTCTATTAAGCATGGAAATGGGTTACAAATGGTGCCTTTTTATCTTTGGGGTGGCCCTTGCCCCTTGCTTCCTATTGGCTACTTGCAAAAGATGGCATTGTAATCCACACCATCCACAACACAATTGAATCTATGGTGTAGGAAGAAACACACCTCAGGTACCACCATTTGACTTTTGACTAATCCCAAAAACTTAGTAACTTAGCTTAAGCTTAACTTTGGCCTTCTAATATTATTTTAGTTACATGGCCCAAAGTCAAGTTTATTGCTAAAATTATCTATTCACAAGTGCTCATTGGGCCATGACCCTCGCAACTATTTCTACTAACTTTGACTTTTTATCTATTTACACGCATGGTGGGAATAGCCCCAACAGGGCCCACGGCCTGAAGTATTGCCAGTCCCTCGACACTATGCCGATTTAGTAGAGGATCTTCTTTGTGTGTCTTTGTTGGATGAGGTAGCTAGTGACGTCTTTGATAAACATTATTCTTTTGGTACTTTTCAAGTCCTTTGGAGTGAAAAGGGACTTGTGAACTCCTGTTAACCAAAATTGGTCGACCAAAGCTTGGAATTTTTGTGTCCATGGATTGCTAAGGAGTGTCACTTGATAGTACACACAGGCCACGGGTAATTGATCTTCAATTTGTTTGGCGGCCAACACTTTATTTGGATCAAAAAATATGAGAGAGAGAGAAAGTTGTCCCATTTGGTCTCAATGCCCATCAAATATTCTAAGTCCTAGGCATAAGTGGCGGCCCGCGGATTGTTGGATCAAGACAATTGAAATATCTTTTTGAAAACTGGATGAGAGCCCTTTTGGCATCTACATCTGTATTCCACTTGTGCTCTGAAGAAGTTCATGGCCAATTGAAATTATGGAGCGTGATCTGTTCCAAGGGAGTGCCACACTCTGCTCATTTGGATCGTCTCGTGCAGGGGAGGAAGTGCACATTAACCCTCAATTGTCGTGGACTCGTCACATATGCCTTGATGGCCGTAGGGTCCCGCTCGTGGAGTTGTTGGTGCCACTCTGGTTGTGGTTGTAGCATTGGAAGAGCTTTCAATTCGTTGCCCTTGATGGTTTGGGTGGAAAAAGATATCTGCCAGCCGTCTCATGAGGACTCGTGGGGATGTTTGGCTAATAATTCATTTATCTTATCCTCCACGAACTTTGGTTGACAAAAAGCTCGACTGGCAGATATGGATTGAGCCTTTAGATGTGGAGGCCTGGCGCTCCCCTTGGCTTTGGCTCGGATCTAGTTCTTGGCTCAGGTCTTGGACATTGGCATCAGTTACATCTGAGCCCTAATCGTGAACATCCAGCCTCTTTGCCTGTTTTCCCTTGTTTTGGTTGGAGCTTGGCAGGGCAGTATATTTTATCGGTGGCGGTGGAACATTAGAGGATTTCTCAATATCGAAAAGACCCTTTAAGGAATGCCATGTAGGATATAGAAAAATATCAAAATAAAAAAAACAATATTGTTTATTTGCTTGCCCCCACCACTCCCGAGGCCTCCCCAACTCCTAATGATCTAACCACAATGTCTATAGTCACAGTTAACAACTGTAAACTGTTCACAGTTTAACTTAACTAAACTCAAAAATATTCCCTCCATTGCTTACAAAGAGGGCAATCTTTTCACTGGATCTAGAATATGACAGCCATCCCCAAATTTGAATAAAAAAAAATAGCAAAATGTATGCATATGCATTCCTTCCACGAGAATGAAATATGGGCGCCATCTCCAAATATGAACGCCATCTTCACATTAGAATGGAAATATGAGCGCCAACTACCTACTGGAATGAAAAAATGAGTGCCATCTCCAAATTTGAATCAAACAGACAAGCATGGAGATTGGATTTATCTTACAAAGTATATAATATAATCAGTGTATCATGATGAACAATAGGAGCTTGTGATTTTGCAGGTATTAGCAGGGAAGCATATGCAACAATATTTAAACTAATTAGAGAAGCTTTTAAGCAAGTTCAAATTAGAAAAGTCCCAATCCCTAGGACATGTCACTTGAAGAAAGAGAGGGATACATCAAACATAGGTATGCATAAGATCATTGAAACTCCATTTCGTATTGAGGAGGTGTATGAAACTGATGGATCAATATCCTATAGTTCATCAAACAACTTATTTGTTGATCTAAATTACTTGCTGAGATACATTGTCACATTCTACAATATAACCTTTGAAAAAGTGAACGACAAAATAATCATAGTACTTAAGTTAGATGAGTCAAAAATTGTGAAAGGGCAAAAGATGGAGAGAGTTAGTATAACTCTCATGAATGGTGCACTATCACAAACAGAGGACCAAAAAGATTTCAGATTCAATGTCCAGTCAGAAAATGATATATGGTGGTTGGCAGCGTTTCAAGTAACTAGCCTCATTATTACATTACATTCATTGAATAGCCGCATTAGGGCCCTTTTTGGACTCAAAAAGGGCCTCTTCATGAATTATAATTAGTGTTAATGACAACACGTGTCCCAATAGAATATTGACAACTGAGAGAGAATGGTCCATATTACGTGGCAAATTCAATGGTGCAGATTAAATCAAGTGTGGGCCCACAAAGTACACCTCTAACATTAAGCCTAGATAAAGCAATAACTATGCCTACAAGTTAACATCAACTAGCCTGTCTATCTACTAGCAGCCTTATCCTAAGTGAGCCTAGTCCTTATTTCAAATTTTGAATGTTCACAAGCTTGTATCTCTCATCTCTCTCTCATTTTGTAGCCTCTCTCTCTCTCTCTCTCTCTCTCTCTCTCTCTCTCTCTCTCTCTCTCTCTCTCTCTCTCTCTCTCTCTCTCTCTCTCTCTCTCTCTCTCTCTCTCTCTCTCTCTCTCATTTTGTATACTCCACAGATATTCTATTTTTTTTATTTTGGTTCACCTTATCTGAAAATCTACACACTATTTCGCATATCCTACATTATCATTACATCATCCATTATGTTAAAAATTCACAATTCTAGCTTGACTAGTTTTGGTCATATGACTTGTAAATAGTTAGATGGTCATGATGTGGCTTGTCACACGTGCCAAATAGCATAGGATTCCATTCATAAGGATGTTCTCAAGTAGACCTAAGTGTTAGAACCTTTGGAATGAGTCCAAATTATGCTAAGATACAAGGGAGAAAAAATAGGAGCTATTTTTGGTAATTTTTGCATTGTTGAGGGATCTCCAAGATTCCAACCCTAACTTGGTAGGGATGAAAGATCCACCAAAATTAGCATTAGGGATAGGTTTAGGGCTACTCATACCTGCCCAAAACCGTGATGGATCATGTATATATAGGTGATGATATCTCACCAAAATCAATCAAGCAATTTCATGATTTTTCTCTCATAATGGTGCAATTGCTCTCTATGTTCATAATTGTTTGAGTACTTGTGATTACTAATGATTATAGGATTGAATTTAGGTCTGGTGTACAGTACTCAGACTGTGGGAGGCCGTACTTTCACACGTGTGAAGCCTTCTTCAAGGATTTGGGCCATTTAGTGAGGTTCAAGCATAGATTTTTGATGGATTTTGATGGTTCAACTTGTGCTAATCTTATGAAATCATAATCTATTGTTTCCCTCATCATTTCAAGTGTTTTAGGATCCTTATTTGCTGTAATTTTTACATGGTATCAGAGCCTAAAGGCTGAAATGAGCTAAATCCTTGGTTTGCATTCAATTTGATCACATTTTTTGATCTAAATCTTGTGTAGATTGGATCTTAGCATCTAGTATTGATTCTAGAACTCAAAGTGAGTCAAATACATTGGAGATTGGTGTTGTGTGACTTCATTTGCAGGTGTTTAGGTGTCTAAAACCAGAGGCAAAGTTGAATTCAATTCACATTACCAAGATAGCAAGTTTTGCTTGCTCCAAGCATTGATTTCTAAGCGAGTTTTGGAGGTGATTTCATAGAGAAGGCTTTCTAGCATTCAAGGAGAGGGAAGATCAGAGTTTTGGGGACTCTTCAAGGCTGTTCTAAGGTGTAGTAGGCACCTCCTAAAGTGATTTAGGTTCAGTCCAACCATTGCTTGACTTATGCACCAAATTAGATCAATTTTTCATCAATTTTGATCATTTTTTGCTTGTGATTGGATAGTAGATTGTGTTGCATCCTCATTAAGTTCCATTTAGATCATTTACAAGTGATTTTGGAAGTATATTAGGTTGCTTAAATTCACTCTTGATCAGATCATTTGGAAGCTTTAATGTTCTTTATAGAAAGAGGGGCAATTCTACTAGTATTGTCTACTTCAATCAAGCAAGTGCATTGTTTCTAGTATTCTATGATTTGATTTTGTTAGAGATCATTCTTAGATCTTTATAGGAAGTCTATTACTGATCTTTTCAGGTCCCTAAGAAGTGGGATAAGGTAGACCTTCAATCAAATCAATAGAAGTAACCTTCATTTGTGTCAAGTCCTTGATTAGGAGACTAGATGGCATCTATAAATGCATATCTTTTGGATACTAATGAAAGGCTCAACAAAACTAACTATTCCATATGGAAAGTTAGAATGGAATCTATCATGATCATGCAAGATCTGATGGAAATTGTAAATGGTAAGGAGGGTGAACCTATTCATCCTCAAGAAAAAGCCAAATACATCAAGAGGTACATAAAAATGAATGTTGCAAATGAACTCTTAAGAGAGGTAGGAGATTGCACTTCAGCTCAAGATGCTTGGGAGACTTTGCAAAAGGTCTATGAATCCAAGAACCAAACTAGAATGTTAGCTTTGAAGAATCAAATCTATAGAAGCTATCAAAAGAAAGGAGAGAGTGCACATACTTTTGTCCTAAGAGTAAAGGAATTGAACAAAGAGCTAGCCTTTATAGGTGACCCTATCAAGGATGAAGAGCTTGTTCAACTCATATTGAATGGACAAAGCTTTGAATTTGACAATTTGGTTCAGGGATATGCAATTATGGGTAAGCTACCCATACTTGAAGAACTCCAAGGCACACTCATGGCCGAGGAATCAAGAAGGAGCCAAATGCAAGAGAGGATGGATAGGCTTTCCATCCAAGGTGGAGATGACCAAGCTCTCTTCACCAAAGGCAAAGGCAAGTCCAAAGCCAAAGGATCAACATTCAAGAAGTCTACAAAGCTTGAGGATCAAGAAGGACCCCCAAAGGCATCTCCATCAACCACCAAAGTCAAGAAGGACAAATCAAAGGTGAAGTGCTACTATTGTAGCAAGATGGGGCATTATGCCTCGGAATGCTTCAAGAGGAAGCAAGATCAAAGCCAAGCCAACATGAGCAAAGAGGAGGAGGAGGAGAGTTCACATGAGGACTCTCTCATGATGTCCATATTTTCTTCAACAAGTTTCAAAGGAGAAGATCCTTGGTGGATTGACTCGGGTGCTAGTTCACACATGACTAGTAAAAGAGAGTTTTTCTCTTCTCTCTTATCTTATGATGGACCTATAAAGTCTATCTATACAGCAAATGATGAAGCTTGTAAGATTGAAGGAGTTGGTAGCATTCCCCTTTGCTTAGGATCTTCCAAAAAGATCAACATAGAAGGTGTTTTGTACATTCCTACAATAACAAAGAATCTACTAAGTGTTGGCCAAATGGTAGACAATGGTTTCAATGTTGACTTTGCTTCAAATGAATGTTTCATCAAGAAGAAGGGTAAGATAGTGGCTAAGGGCACTAGACTTGGCAAACTTTATAAGTTGGATGCATTTGTGGATACTAATGTTGTCATGTTGGCCGAGAAGAACAAGATATCTACCTTTACTTTATGGCACAAAAGACTTGGACATGTCAACTCGGGTTCCATGGAGGCTATGATCAAGGAGGAGTATGCTTTAGGCCTACCAAGGTCTATTGGGAAGGAAGACAAGGTTTGTGAAGCTTGTGCCTTATCCAAGGCACATAAGAAGGTGTTTCCTAACTCCATCACAAAGTCATCTCATCCTCTTGAACTCATACACTCGGATGTGCACATTGCTAGCACCAAATCTAATGGAGGTTCATCCATGTTTTTAACCTTCATTGATGACTACTCAAGATATTGTTGGGTGTTCTTACTTTCCTTCAAGTCTCAAGTATTTGATACTTTTGTAAAGTTCAAGTTGTTTGTGGAAAAGCATCATAATCATAGCATCAAGATTCTTAGAAGTGACAATGGTGGAGAATTCATCTCCAATGAGTTCAAGGCCTTTTGTGAGGAGGAAGGGATCAAGAAAGAGACTTCTTGTCCTTACACTCCTCAACAAAATGGAGTTGCTGAAAGAAGGAATAGAACATTATGTGAATGTTCTAAGGCTTTAAGATTAGATGCTTGTTTGCCCAAATCCTTTTGGGGTGAGTCTCTTGTATGTGCAAACTACTTGATGAATAGGGTGTCTTGCAAAGCAATTGAAGGCAAAACTCCTTATGAGATGTTGTATGGAAAGAAACCCAATCTTAATCACTTGAAAGTTTTTGGGTGTATATGTTATGTGCATGTGCCATTGGAAACAAGAACCAAGGAGGATCCATCTTCCACAAGAGGGATCATGCTTGGATATGCAAGCTCAAGCAAGGGCTACAAAGTCTATCTCCCGTCCTTGAACAAATTTGTTGTTTCAAGTGATGTCATCTTTGATGAACATCATATGCATATGCTTGAAGAAGGCTCAAGTGCTCCAACAATCAAGAAGAAGATGGCCGAGGAGCAAGATCTTGGTTTTGAGAAGGAGCTCATGGAGGAGCAAGCACCAAACCCACCTATCACACCAAGGAGATCTTCAAGGGCAAAAGTGGAGCCATCAAGGCTCACATATCAAGGAAAAGGACAGCAAGTTGAGGGTATCTCATCCACTTCTTATGCTTTATCTAGTTTTGAAGAACCGTCTAATGTTGAAGATGCATTGAACTCCAAAGAATGGTATAAAGCTATGTTGGATGAGTATGATGCCTTGATTGAGAATGAAACTTGGTTGCTTGTTGAGAGACCTCAAAGGAATGTAATAGGATGCAAGTGGGTCTTCAAGCTTAAGTTGAATGCAAATGGGAGTGTTAACAAACATAAAGCAAGATTAGTTGCAAAAGGTTATGCTCAAGAGAGAGGGATAGACTATGAGGAAACTTTTGCACCCGTGGCCAAGATGGTCACAATAAGACTAATCATTGCACTTGCATCACATTTTGGATGGATTCTATGTCAAATGGATGTCTCTAATGCTTTCTTGAATGGTTTTTTGGAAGAGGATATCTATATGGAGCAGCCACAAGGGTTCATCAAGCATGGAATGGAGAACAAAGTATGCCATCTCCAAAGAAGCATCTATGGCTTGAAGCAAGCCTCGAGATCTTGGAATTCAAGACTACATTGCTATCTTATTTCACTTTCTTTTGTTCAAAGTGAATATGATCCCACTCTTTACATTAAGTTTGATGATGTTGGTATTGTACTTTTACTCATTTATGTAGATGACATCATCATTAGTGGAAATAGTGTTGATGGTATTGAAAAAATCAAGATAGATCTATCCTTAGAGTTCAAGATGGTAGATCTAGGGTGTCTTCACTTCATCTTAGGCATAGAAGTACTTAGAGGGTCTGATTTTATCTTTATAACTCAAGTAAACTATGCTCAAAGTCTTTTGAAGAAGTTTAAGATGGAAGTATGCAAAAGTGTTGACACACCAATGGAGCAAGAAACTATATCTCTATCTTCAACCAAGACCGAGTACAAAGCTTTGACAACCACTACAAAGGAGGTACTTTGGATCAAGAGACGATTGGTGGAACTAAAGATCATGGATTCAGAGGAGGCACCAATCATCTACAATGACAATATATCAGCCCAACACCTTGCATCTAACCCAATCTTCCATGCAAGATCTAAGCACATTGAGATATGCCATCACTTTGTGAGAGAAATGGTGCAAGCCAAGGAGATTGCTTTGGAGCATGTTCCAAGCAATGAATGTGTAGCTGATCTACTTACTAAACCACTTCAAAAGACACCTTTTATGAAGTTCAGATCATCACTTGGAGTGATTAGTAAAGCAATGATTGAACCAAGCTAGATAGTGAGGAGGAGTGTTAAAAATTCACAATTCTAGCTTGACTAGTTTTGGTCATATGACTTGTAAATAGTTAGATGGTCATGATGTGGCTTGTCACACGTGCCAAATAGCATAGGATTCCATTCATAAGGATGTTCTCAAGTAGACCTAAGTGTTAGAACCTTTGGAATGAGTCCAAATTATGCTTAGATACAAGGGAGAAAAAATAGGAGCTATTTTTGGTAATTTTTGCATTGTTGAGGGATCTCCAAGATTCCAACCCTAACTTGGTAGGGATGAAAGATCCACCAAAATTAGCATTAGGGATAGGTTTAGGGCTACTCATACCTGCCCAAAACCGTGATGGATCATGTATATATAGGTGATGATATCTCACCAAAATCAATCAAGCAATTTCATGATTTTTCTCTCATAATGGTGCAATTGCTCTCTATGTTCATAATTGTTTGAGTACTTGTGATTACTAATGATTATAGGATTGAATGTAGGTCTGGTGTACAGTACTCAGACTGTGGGAGGCCGTACTTTCACACGTGTGAAGCCTTCTTCAAGGATTTGGGCCATTTAGTGAGGTTCAAGCATAGATTTTTGATGGATTTTGATGGTTCAACTTGTGCTAATCTTATGAAATCATAATCTATTGTTTCCCTCATCATTTCAAGTGTTTTAGGATCCTTATTTGCTGTAATTTTTACACATTATGGCCTCTACTCAATCAAGGAAGCCCAAGAATCAACTAGCTTCCATTGTTGCACACATCAAAGATTCAATGAGCATTGGGTGCCCCATACATTTTCAACTTTTGACTGGGTTTACATGCAACCATCGGACAAAGGAACTCACAAGGTTGCAAAGAGAAAGCGAAACAACCAAGACTACCATTGGAAAGGAAGGATCCACGAATTCAAGATCGACCAAAACGGCGAATACCTTGCAAATGTGCAACACGTATACATGCGTCGAGATATTTTATTGGACGTGGCTGTTGCTGATAGAACCATACAGTCACATTGTAGGTCTCACCTCTTTTATTCTTGTGTTAACTATTATGTTTGAATTATTATTATGTCATTGTAATGGATAATAATGTTGCATTAATGCCTGGTGCAGATGTCTTTCCTTCAAATAGCTTCGACTGGCAAAACGTGAAGTCCTTCACTGGAAAATTCTTCGCCATACATGCCAAATATGGAGAACTAATATATAGTGGGTTGGCATCCTCTGCCCTGATCAAAATGGGCATTTTCTTTTACGATCACATGTATGAAGTTCCAAAAAAAAACTTTGGCCAAGGCAAATGAGCACCAACTTCTGAGCCTGCGATCAATTCTCACGAGTGGCCATATGTTGACCAACTGACTATTGAATTAACGAAGAGGCAACTTCTCAAAGAGATTATTGGTAATATGAAGCCAACATTCGGATCCAAACGAGTCTACACTAGCATCTCTGTGCCGATCACCGTATTTGTTGCCATATATAAGATGGTCCCCTTTAGGAAAACAAACACGATGTGGGCATGGAAAGCAACAGAATCATCACTGTTGGACAACATATTTGTCGCATGGGATTCAAAGGAAATGGAGCATAAAGGAGATTTAATAAGGTGTAAGCTCTCTTGTGAAACAATGACCATAAGGTATCATATTTCACGTCAAACATGCTCCTTAAGTTTCATTTATAGGCGATATAAGTTTGGTCATGGCCGATGGGACTCTCTGGACGCGGAGACGAATCAGCAAGAAGTGGAGATATCCATACATTTGCCCCATGATGAAATACGAGAAATTCATATAAATAAGGAGTGCAGCCTAGAAGATCTTCAGCATATGCTTGGATTGACTTTTGTTGATGTGCCAGTAGATTTTGTCTTCACTTGTAATGGACAAAATGTGAGTCCCTAATTTCCATTAGATTCCTGAATTTTAAATAGTAATGTTGAATAAATATAGGATTATTAACTTTGTGTCTGGTTTTGCAGATACAGAGACGAGCCAAAAAAAATTATGAATGTGTTTCATTTTTACAAACAGGGACATTAGGAGTCCAATGGGAATAAAGGATTTAATCTAATGGAAAATAGAAAACACAATTAGTTGGTTGTGTTTTGACTCTATTCTAGTGTATTTGGTTACGTTTTGACATTACTTTTGCGTTGTTACATTTTATATGCCTGTTACTACATTTGTGGATGTCCAAGGATTTTTACTCATGAGCCTAGACAAGAACATACTATGTTTGGAAAGAGGCCAAAACTTTTATAGGGCACTTACTAAAAATAGAACCCTTCACTATATAAGGGTGCTTGGGTCCTCATTTCTCCACTTCATCCCTTGAGTGTCAGAGTGTCAGTTTTTTTAAATTCTCTGTTTTTCATCTCTCGTGTTCTCTGATACGTTTTCAAAGCCTAACCAATGTCGGAGGAAATGGCACGGACGAAACAAACGACTAGAGATCCCAGAGTGACTGCATTGCTCCTCGATGAGAGAGAGAGACGGGAGAGCAGAAGCAGGAGTAGGAGTCGCAGCCCTATAGCGTCTCAGGAAGATCCGGCCACTCAGCGTGAAGCTGAGGAGGACATGGCCCATACAGCAGCTGCATAGGAGGACCAGACTGAGCAGCAGCAGCAAGAAGAACACAGCAGCAAGAGGACCACCAACAGCAGCAGCAACAACCAACACGAGAAAAAAGCTCTTCCCCGATGGCAACTGAACGGGAGGAAACAATGAAGTTCCTAGATGAGGAGCTTGCGGCATCGGGTGAGTTGCCGGTTCTGAATGATTCTTTCTTCGACCCATTCCCACCAGCAATGGGCATGGACACATCAAATTTAGGCATATTGGGGGACACCACACCCACCGTGTCACCTCTAAGTCATGGCCCAGTGATGGGTCCGATGATGTCGTTGCTGGCGGGTGGTTCTGATGAGGGCACCCCGATGTCGACCACAACAAGGATGAAGCAGAAGGCGACCCATAGATGGTCAGAGAGAGGAGCACATGAGCGAAAAAGAAAGAATCCTCGCAAGGCTGGGTCTACATCAAAGCGACAGAACCCTGCAGCTCGGGAGCCATCACCACTGCCCACACCGCCAACATCGCCTCCACCGCCTCCACCTCCTCTGCCTCCACCGCCTCCACCTCCACCACCACCACCTCCACCACCACCACCACCACCACCTCCATCGCCTCCAAGATCTGTCGCAGCTGGCCCAAGTAGGACCGTAGAGCGTCGCAGGGATAGGCGGCATCGGGTGAGTTGCCGGTTCTGAATGATTCTTTCTTCGACCCATTCCCACCAGCAATGGGCATGGACACATCAAATTTAGGCATATTGGGGGACACCACACCCACCGTGTCACCTCTAAGTCATGGCCCGGTGATGGGTCCGATGATGTCGTTGCTGGCGGGTGGTTCTGATGAGGGCACCCCGATGTCGACCACAACAAGGATGAAGCAGAAGGTGACCCATAGATGGTCAGAGAGAGGAGCACATGAGCGAAAAAGAAAGAATCCTCGCAAGGCTGGGTCTACATCAAAGCGACAGAACCCTGCAGCTCGGGAGCCATCACCACTGCCCACACCGCCAACATCGCCTCCACCGCCTCCACCTCCTCTGCCTCCACCGCCTCCACCTCCACCACCACCACCTCCACCACCACCACCTCCACCACCACCACCACCACCACCTCCATCGCCTCCAAGATCTGCCGCAGCTGGCCCAAGTAGGACCGTAGAGCATCGCAGGGATAGGCCGGCCCCTCGTGCAGCACCATGGGCTAGAAAGGAGCTCCGCAGGATGCAGCCACCACCTCCTCGACCGCGTAGGAAGCGCAAGATCGCAAAGTGGCTCCAGGATATACGGAGCTATGAGAAGTCCGTAAAATTTTTGATCCCTAGGGCCCCTTTTGTGAGGCTTGTAAAAGAAATAGTTGATGAATTTTCCTTGGGGAACAAAGTTACGGTAGATGCAGTGTCCGCAATACAAGAGTTTGCAGAAATGTACCTAACGCAGCTCTTTGAGGACTCATTTTTGTGTGCAGTGCACGGGAAGAGAGTCACAATACTCCCGAAGGATCTCCACCTAGCTAAAAGGCTAAGGAGAGAGCGGAGTTAAAAATACCATGTACATGATTTTATTTATAATATACTGAAGATTTGGTGTCAAGTATCTTGCAGAATTGCAGGCTGTGTGAATGCAAATTGTTGTGATTGAGTTTGATATCTGATTTCAACACTGTTTATGTGAATGCAGTCATTTGAAAATTTTAGTATCATCTATGTGAATGTAGTGATTTAAAATTTTTCAGTACTATGGGAATGGTAGTTTCCGTGTCGTGGCATGGAAATCACGCCAGGGCGCGACCAGGGGACGTTTGACCTGGTCAAACGGGCGCTGGTGTGAAAATCACGTCACGTAAAAAAAGGAGGAGAAATCTTTATCAGAAAAAAAATTAAATTCTAAATTCAATAAATTAGCACATCATATAATGACAACAGAGAATTAGGAGAGTCCACAAGAAAAAAAAGACAAAATCTTTATTCACATTTGATCCATTTCCTTCAGAGAGGACTTCAGCTTCTCTGATCGCTTCTCTGATGACAGTACTGGTTTTAACATTTCTAATGCTAATTTAGGAGCATCTCCCTCATCCTCATAAGGGCCAATTAAACCTGAGAGAATGAGCCGGGTCTCGAATCCAGGGCAAAAATCATTCAAAACCGCTTTTCGGAGGACACAGTAAGCCTTTGGCGCTGACGGTGACATGTCCAGCTCACCAATGTGCTTGGAGAGTGCTTTGCATTTAAGAAGCTCTGTCTGTCCATCTGGGTTGTACTTGTTGCTGAAGCAAAAAATAAAGTTGTTGGGCAAGTTCCCAATGTAGTGGGCCATAGACCTGTCCAGAGTTCCTGCTTCAACTTTCTCCCGAGAGCCACCACTTCGCATTGCAAATGCATCAAGCTCCACTGCATCCTGCATTTGGTTCAAATTATTGCAAAATGAGTATAATGAAGACAAACAAACATAACAAACACATGCAAGTTGAATTGTTGGGTCAGACTTGCCTCGGTGCCTTCATCAATGTCTTCGATTTGCACAAGGTTAATTCCTTTGCCTTTGTACTTCACGTCAGCAGTTTTCCCTTCGAGTATCTCGAATGGCCTCGTTTGAACTGTTGGTGGTTGAAGCGTTTTCAATTGGCAAAGCACCCTTGCCAGTGCTTGCTTGGTGGTGTCCGTGTCATGCCCGATCAGCTTCTCATACATGTCGTCAGGCTGGGTGTGGTCGAAAGTGGAACTGCCATTCGGCAAATTTACCAATGCTACTAGCATCTCATCTTCTCGCAAGTCGAGAATATGTTGCAAGTCATGCATGAACACATACTCCTGCCCATCAATGATGATTGGAGCAAGGCCATGGATTCGAAGCACGACATCATCGGACTCATCTGTATCTTCTGGCTCCGCTGATGTGGATGCACCTGTTGCCTCTTGCGCAGCCAAGATTGCTTCGTGCTCTGCAGATAAATCTTCCTCTTCACCTGGGTCGTTCATCTCGTTCACCTGCTCACTAGGATTGTGTTTGTTGAAGTAAAGAAAGATGAGAAACAAAGAAAGAAGTGACATTTAAATGAAGGTCATATACCAAAGAAAATGAGCGTCTACTTAGGGTGTCCCTTGCACCATGTCTACTCAAGAAGTACACCACAGACACTCCTTGCACCATGTCAGGGACTACATTTGCGGTGCACAAAGCACCAAAAAAATTGTTTAAAGAGGGCAATGGCCTTGACATGGTGGTGCATGGGGTGCACTCCCTAATGAGAGCCAGAAAATGAAAGTGCTCCACCACTCTAGTGACATTGGTGGGGTCCCAAGGATCTAAGCGTGAGGATAGATCATATCATCTTAGAAATATAATGATATGCAGATCCAAATTGGAAGCATGTGCTACCTATCCCCTTAAAAAATGTGCATGTTTGCACTCTTCATGCAGAAGTTAGATTAATAGAACAAATCATTTGTTTTCATATAGTTTTTTCTTGGAATAGTAAGCCAGCATCATCTGCAAAGGAAGCTATCTCTCGATTAGAAGAAGTGTTATCAAAAGCAGGACTTCATAAGGGACATGTCATAATTCAAAAAGAGAAAAAGCTTTCAGGAAAGACTGGCAATATGCCAACTAAGCCAAGCATAGGAGGAGCAAAAGCACGTCGATTCCTATCAAATCATATTGGTAAGGATTCTAATATTCAACACTCACTCTAGACAAATATTATTCAATACTCAGTCTGGACAGATATTATTGCTGCCACTCAGGACTTTGAGAAAGACGGCAAAACTAGTATACTAAAAGTTGATGTATGGAAGAAGCTTGATAGTATGATTGTTATTTTAAGAAAAGATAAATACTTTGATATTGATAAGAAAGTTGTACAAAGGACTTGTGTTGAGTTTGTTAATGCAGTATCAAAAGCATGGAGAGAAGATCACATCACTCATTACATAGTTAGTATAAATTCTTCAAAATGCTTTCAATTTTCCATATATATTTAGATCCAAACATAAGACTGGCATTATGGTTTTGACATCTACAACACATACTAAGAGATCATACAACATTTTTTGCAAACACATATAAAAGCCTGAGTGTCTGGTCATCACAAGGGATGAAGAAGTCACATTGGTAAGCACGAGCAACATTTCATCGAAATACACAACATGGAGGAACCAATGAAAAACGAAACTAAATTTGTCAATTGTTTCAGTGGTTCTACCAAAGAGTTCAGATTCAACATATAACAAAGTCCACACAATACAAGAAGTTTAGAAAATCATGAAAGTTCATATAGGAAGAGAAAATTAGATGATTGTTGAGTAGAAGATAACAAAGACATTCAGTCATCATTGTCATCAAATCATGACATGTTTAGAATCGCTTGCAAATTCTTGGAACAAGAGAGAGGAGAAATACTCAATGTAAATGTATTGATTGTATTATAACAAAGTACATAGTGTTCACTATTCATCATCAGCTTTTGTGTTAGCTTCTATGGCTGTATTGTCATGAAGAAATTCTCTGCTAGGGTATGCATCTAATAGATGTGCATTATCCTTATTTCCACTAAGCTCAATATAAGTAGAGTACAATGAATAATGGGAGCTCCTTAAAGGAACATTCCTATTAGTAAAACCTAGAATATTCAGAACATAAGATCTTTTGACAAAAATGATCTTATTCATCTTAAAAAATTTATGTCCTCCTAGATAAAATGATAAAGCTTTAACTGTCAATATCAGAGTCTCCCCAACTGGGCTTAGCTTTGAATGAGCAATACAGATCTCATTCTTCAGAAAATGCCTAAGATAGTGGCCAAGTCCACTATCTCTCTGGAACGAGGATGCATGTTGTCTATAACCACCTTGTCTCGCAACAAAGTCATCAATTATGAGGGCATCCTACAATAAAAAAATAAGTTAAAAATAATAATACATTTAGCAGCTAAGAACAATCTAATACAAGAAAGTTTAAACACTTACACATTCTTCATCATCAACAACAAACAAATTAGGATGATTAATATTATGACCATCTATTGAAGAAGAATCATCTGTGAAATACAATAATGATGGATGAGGAAAGCGCATCTGGGATTGAAATGCCATGAATTCTTCATCAGATGGTATGCCTCGTCCATGCTCAGAAATATTTGATAACGCCCTTGTCAAGCATTTTTCACTGGTCATAAGTCCATCCTCATCATTCATCTGTTTCAAAATCTACAAAGTCGAAGAATTTAGAAATTGTGCCGGATAATAAACATAGCACCTCATCATCACGATAGTAAAAAGACTAACACAAATCAGTTGTAGTAATAAATACATTGTCATTTATATAATACACTGGCAAATTAAAGAGACATTTAGATTCATCTATAGGGATTGATTCATCAGCGGTAATATTCTGGCCAATAAAAGAATCCTGAAGCACATCCGAATTTACATCAAGAAAATCACTATCCTTATCAGGGGTGTCGATAAGGAAGTGACTAATATCCTTAAAGGATGATTGAACTGAGGATGATGCAATATGAGGATCAGCAACAGAAACGTCCTCATCATCCGGGATCTGAACTAATAGAAAAAGTACAAAACTAATCTGGTATTCAACAAATCGACATTTTCTGTCGCAGTAAGGACACATTGAAGTGATTTTAAACAGATCAAACAATCTAGTGAACATTATTTTTAGTCTATGCTTGAACAATGAGAAGAAATGGACAAGATCGATATAATGCATGTAGGAGAGTGGACCTATGGAGATAACAGGTATATCTTTGAATCTAACATAATGTTCATAAAATACTTCAGTATTGGGTTGTGTAGTCTTGAAAACATGTAAATATGGTCGAAACAGACTGTGGAAGTAGTCTAGGTTGTCAGTAATCCCAAATTCAGTAAGAAATGCACTTAGGCCGGAATCTCGGGTAGATCCTGAGGACGAGGCCATGGTACCACTACAGATATCGCACTTGTGCGCGAGGGGGACAACACGTGAAAAAGAAATTGTAAAGAGTGCACACAAGAGGGATATGTACACAGATAGAACCGGGATATCGCACTTGTGGGCAAATAAAGATCAAGAAATTACAAGCAACACAAAGCGTGTGCACAAGAGCGATATGGCGATGGAGAGCTCATGCATTAGGAAGGTATGCCAGTCATATGGCACCACCGAGGGACTTGGAAATTCTTGAAGGACTCCATGATTTGGCTCAATAGTGTGGAATGTATGCAGTCCTTGCGAAAAGTTGAAAACAACTAAGAAGTTGTTCAACAAGTAAGTGGCAACTTGGATTATGGGGTCATTGATAGCCTCTATCAAATACCCGTTGTTAGTTTTGACAGGGAGCTCAAGAGCAGTTTGTATTACGTAAGGTTTTATGAGGGTTTTAGCTTGACGATGAGAGATGGGCTTGTGGACACTATGCTGACGGTGACCATGGAGTTAGCATTCACTCATAAATTGTATGTGGTACCCTAGTACAGGATGTGAAAACATGACTTCGGCGTGTTCCACGTGGCGTAAGCATGGAGAGCTAGTTCCATGTTAATGTCAGAAGAGAAGAGTGCCAAGAAAAAGCCCATTGCTTGGAGAAGGGGGCCAACAGCCTAAAGCCAAGGGTTTATCAAGGAATCAGATGGCAGGGCCTAGATTTGGGTGACAGTAGGTATCTCGCGTTGGATAACCTTTTTCGTGTCAGTATTGTTAGTAGAGAAATAAAAAGTCATGATGTTAGATGGGTGATAAAGGTTGTTATCGATGGAAATGTTGAAAGACAAAAAGATGCTAAAAAAGATGGAAAGGGCGTAAAAAATGGACAAAAGGCTTAAAAAACTAAAAAATTGTGAAAATTGTGAGAATGAAGGAGAAAATGGTAAATTGAGTGTATAGCAAGTGGCTGTGAGAGCAAATGAGAGCTGGTGAAAAATTTGGTCACAATATGATAACTTAGAAAATTTGTTGGATTTTTTCGCAGAGCTTCGTTGAGTGAAGTGCCAAATGACTTGAATTTCCCTCTTATATAGTGGAAATTAGAGTGCGTATTAGGAGAAGTGCACTTTCCCTAGCTCAATTCCAACCAAAATTCTGTAGGGACCTTCATCACAATATTTTAAGAACTCAGGGAAGTCTGCGAAGATTCAAAAGGTGATTTGTGAAGGTTCAGCCTGTCTGCAAATGTTCAACCCTTGGAGGAGGTGAACTCTTGCACAACTTGCTCTAGATGTTGGATTTTCAAGATTAGACCCTGTAGGCCGGCTAATTTCATTGCTCTGATTCCATTTATGCCCTATACAAAGGTTGGTTTGCAGATCGTGATGCTCTACAAAGGTTCCTTAGGTTTTGCTGCTCCGAACCTGCGGCAGACACTCAATTTTGATGATTTTTTCATCAGAAACTCTCGCAAAGATTTTGAGAGATGCATCTAAGTCAGATTTAGTGACTGACAAAGGTTCAAAGGTTAGTTCCCAAGGGGTCTCCAAAAATCATAGAAAAAGTGCTCTTTTTTTGGTGATATCTTAAGATTTCCTGATCTATAACCCTTGAAAGCTGGTAAACACTGGCATCCAGGTCAGATCTGACTATAGTGCTGATCTTGTGGCGCTATTTTCACTTGATTGTAGTCGCTGAAACCATCCAAGAAATTGTAGGCTTCTGCTCTTGCTACTCTGTCCAGAACACCTTCCGTAAATGGTAAGGAAAAATGATCCTTCTTGGTAACTGCATTTAACGCTTTAAGGTTCACACAGATTCGAATTTTTTCATTCTTCTATGACTATCGACAATATCCATTCAGTGTGCTTGATTTCATAAATGAAATTGGCATCAAGCAATTTCTGCAACTCTTGCTTGATCATTTCTGTATAGTTAGGATTGTAGTGATAGTAATGGCTTACCTTGGGGACTGCTCCATCCACCAAGGGTATGGTATGCTGGACCACAGTTGGTGGTATACCCTTCAGATCCTTGTAATTCCATGTGAAGCAATTTTTGTATTCCACCAATAATGCATGTAGTCTTTTGAACTGAGTGGGTGTCAACTATTGTCCCACATTTACGATCTTCTCTTCTTCTCTTGGCTCAACTAGATTCATAGGCTGTGTCTGCACAGGTCCTTCGAAGACTTGTTCCGCTGGTTCTTGATTTTGGTTTGGTTCTCTTTGTGCTTGCGACACCATAATTACTACGTCGTCTAAGGTATAGTTCTTGAAGGTTTTTGGCATCTCGTGAGCTGGCATTTGTTGGGATTCCTCCTTTAGCATATTGATCTTAGCCCGACTTGTAACCTTTGGGTTATCAATCATCTGTGAGGATGATGATGCTTGTGTCTGGGTCCATTCGAACTGACTTCAAGGAGTCCAACACTTTCTTTTTTTCTTTCTTGCCCATGTAGTTGGGTTCATCCTTGTTGCCTTTCTTAGGAACTAGTACGATATTCGCTTCATGGTTACGAATATCAACATCCACCATAGCTATGGTCTCTTCTGGTAGATCGCTCCATCAGATCACCTGGTTATATTGTTGTTTCAGCTGATTCTTCTTATTGGAAGGTGTCTTGGGTGGATCTATCTTGGAGAGTTTCGCCATGGCTGATTTTTGAGGTGGTTGAGCTGGTACTTTCTTCACTCCATAGCAATCTGGATCCATATGTTGCAGGACCTGTTCATCAGTCAACTTACTCTCCTTGTTGTAGGTAAAACATATTTCCAAGAAACTAAATCATCGTCCACAGGGTTCTCAATAGCTTCCACTGACAGCCATGCTACATTGATCATATTCACCCCGAAAGTGATTGGCGTGTCCATGGTATAGTACTTGGGTAAAAATTTGCTGGGTTCTGGATCTGAATCCGGTTGACAAGCATGCCCAGCCATACAGTTCATAGTTGCCAACGCATTTGTCCATCTCATGATATCTGTTCCTAGTCGTAATGACTTTCCTTGGCTTGTCCTGGGCAATCAATTGTGTGATCAGCGGTGGACGATCCGTCATTAGCTTTTGGTGTAATCGGTTTCACCACCCATGTGGTTGGATCGACCTTTACAGCCTGTTTTTTGTTTTCGAAGGTGAGTTTTCCGGTTCTCCAATTGTGAACCACTTGAGCGATCCTCAACCAAGGTCTTTCTAGTAAAATGCGGTAAGCAGAATGGGACTCTAGTATGTCCATCACCACAAAAGTGATTACAAACTATATTCTCCCTATTTTCTATGGATGTCATCAACTAGGACCTTATGATATTTCTTCCTTCTTCCCTCACATACGGATATGGTCCTGCAGCTGAGGGTTGGTCATCGGCCATTGATACTGATGGAGGTGGTGATGGTTTCTGCGCTTGCGTAACTGCTAGCACAGGAACATGGGGGTTTTGCTTTTCCTAGGCATCCTTCTTGGAACTGCTGTTGGTTGTACTATGATTAAATTCAAGGGTTCACTTGTTCCAGGTTTAAGTGGGAAATTTTTGAAGCAATGCCCATATCCACATTCTCTACAAAAGACTATATATTGTCCCTTATAAGGACATTCAACAATTCTGTGGCCTTTGTCGCATCCATAGCAGCCATAGATTCTAAGGCTCCCTGATGTTGAAGTTGTGCAGCGTAGGTCACATAGTATTCGTTGATTGCCGAATCGACAAATGTCTCTTCCGGACCGAACCACTACTGCTGCTCAGGTTGGGGTGGTGGTTCTTGCTCTGCCGCGGTCAAATTTACATGAGCCACTTGATTGTTAGTTGGCCTAGGTGTTGCAGGTAAGGCCATGCACTGTCGATTATTTGGCGTGGCGTACCACGGTGCCACATTTGGTGCTCCTTGATGGTAAGGATGAGAGGTCTGGTACTGATTTCTCTTTTGTTATATGATTGGAGGGTTGAATGGGCAAAATGTTGTTTCGTGCGAAAATGCATTGCACAATGGTGTCCGCTCACCATAGATCTCATAGGCTTGCTCGTAGATCTGGAGGATTGGATCTCATGATCCGTCATATTTCAGCATCTCAAGCTGAGGTGCTCTCCGAACTGCTTGTAGGGGTGTGACCAGAATAGGTGGGTCCATTGGATTCATTTCTGTTGGTTCTATTTCTACCTCGACTTGTGCGGCTACTACTCTGGATAGATTTGGAGCTGGATTTGCAATTCTTCTGGGTACTGATTGTTCGGATCTCAAATTAATTCGATAGAGATGTCCAGGGTAGCTGGATCTTGATGGATCTTTGGAATTCAATCTAGATCTTAGGAATTCGATCAGTCTGGATGGCCGAAAGTGTGATTTTAGGCCTCTTATGGTGGTTTTTCCTTAATAACTTTTTGATCTTTGTTCTGATTGGCTTGGGATTTTCATAGCAGCTGGATCTAGTGTGGATTTAATTATTGATTTGGTCTAGAAAGGTTGCTCATGTGAGTGTTGGTTGTGCAAAGGTTCTTTCACTGATTTGCAGTCCAAAATATTGATTTCTTCAGATCTGTTGGAAATTAATGTTCACAAGCTTGTTAGGAGCTGGATCTGGAATGGATCTAACTTTGTTCCAAGGGTGGAAGGTTCTTTCTCACAAATCAAGAAGTTATGGCTATCTGCGAAGGTTCAAAAGCACTTTTTTTATCACAAGAACAGTCATCTCTGGTAACTAACGTTCGCAAGCTTCATCACTAATGAAAAAAGACATTTTGAAGACATTGGGATGGTTTGTAAAGGTTACTTATGCAAGAATTTGATGGATCTTTAGTTAGGTACCTATCTAGTGTTCTAACCCTCTTAGGGCTGCTCACCAACTGAACTATACTCTCTACAGAAATCCTACCTACGGATCTTAACGATTGCTCCATGGTTTTTGTAGTGAAAGGAGAAGAGATGGAGAGAGAGAGAGAGAGAGAGAGAGAGAGAGAGAGAGAGAGAGAGAGAGAGAGAGAGAGAGAGAGAGAGAGAGAGAGAGAGAGAGAGAGAGAGAGAGAGAGAGAGAGAGAGAGAGAGAGAGAGAGAGAGAGAGAGAGAGAGAGAGAGAGAGAGAGAGAGAGAGAGAGAGAGAGAGAGAGAGAGAGAGAGAGAGAGAGAGAGAGAGAGAGAGAGAGAGAGAGAGAGAGAGAGAGAGAGAGAGAGAGAGAGAGAGAGAGAGAGAGAGAGAGAGAGAGAGAGAGAGAGAGAGATTTATTAAGAAGAGTAGAAGATGATCAAATACAAGGGAAATGGCTCCCTCTTATAGATTTGAGAGATGAGCCCCCTTCACTCTGATTGGCTATTGAAGTTCCATTAGGATCACTATCTTGACCATCAAGATCACTTTGTATTTCTTGAGGTCAAGTTGTATTTCCCTACTTAGGAACTTTACAAAAGCTAAGTTTAAAATACTTTATTGAATAATTGTGCTCCATGGCACTTATTAGCCTAAGGCCCAATGTTGTGGACTCAAACATGCAGGATGCCAACTGGTCGCCTATTTCTAATACTTCCGACTCTCTACTTCTGTGTAGTATTTGGGCCTATTGTAGAAGCCTCTTGCCATATTCTAGGATATTCCATGTCGTACCCATAATCGGACAACACAAGCTAACCTGGGCAAATCTATGTCATTCAAGTTTATCAAACCCAAGACCGATTCAAACTAAACAAATGTACAATCTTGAAAATCACTACACTTACTATAGTCCAGTAACATGTCTTTTTGTAACAAGTAGGATGTGGTCGTCCTTGGCGGTATCAGGGTAAGTCCATACCATCATGACCCGTAAGACTATCACGTTCTCTTGTACGAGCATGGAACAGTCTAAGCATATTCTTGCTTTCCTTACCAACCAGCAACCCATCTTACTTGTAATCAAATGTAGAAACAACTTACTTCTATCAGAGATAATATGTCCTTCCTCAATGCTTTGAATCCAACGATGGGCATCATAGTGCATAGAGTGTCTTGTGCTAGCTTGAATAAATTGTAAAGGAGTGAATGCAGTAGCAATGGGCTCCTCCTCTCTCTTATGCATTTCCTTTCTCTCTCTCTTCCGTATGCAATTTGTTATGAGCAAACAAGCTCATTCATAGCCCACAGTGGAGCACTGGTCCATAAGGAAGTAATTCGACTTTTGGAGTCTTGTTATATCAATTTTCAAGTATGTAAGAGGCCGTTGGCCAGCAATCTACCTCCAGTTTGATTGTATATTCTTCAAATGTGGTTTTTGATATGCATTTTAAGGTTTTTCAAGGCATATTATTGTTGTTGTCTTTGAATTGAATATAGAACCAAACAAAGCAGTGACATGAA
>MU835177.1:0-41239 GCA_029204225.1 Diphasiastrum complanatum | reverse complement strand
TCTGCAAGTGGCTGTCTGCTGCTGCTAGGTACATCTACTAGTGTAGATTGTTTCTGTAAACTACTCCTTGTTGTGAGATCTGGTATTGAGATATCTTCTTGACTTCCTTCTACATGTGTATCAATAGTTTGCATCTTTTTAGGAGAAGAGTATAACGTGGCAAACTGAAATGATTTAGGAATGCATAAAGAATCATCGATGTTGAAAACTAATTTACCTTTGAAATCATGATATTTATCTTCTAGAAACTTGATGTCTCTGCTTACATATACAGATCCACTGTCAAAATCAAGGACCTTGTAGGCCTTGTACTCAGTTGGATAACCGATGAAGATGCATTTGGAAGAGGTTAAATCCAATTTCTTCTTGAGTTTTTGTGGTACTTGGGCATAGCAGATGTATCCAAATACTTTGAGATGGCTTATGTTAGGTTTTCTACCTGTATAGACTTCATAAGGTGTCTTATTGTTGACAACCTTTGTGATGAAATAATTCTACATGTAGCATGCTGCAACTATGGCTTCACTCCAATATTTGTCGGGAAAATGTGCATGATTTAACATGGATCTAGTAGCTTCAAGAAGAGTTCTATTCTTTCTTTCTGCTATTCCGTTTTGTTGAAAAGTATAGCTGGCAGTAAACTGTTGCTTAATGCCATTATCATAAAGATATTTCTTGAAAGCTACTCTTTGCCTCCATCTGATCCTAGATACTTTATCTTCCTTTCTGTTTGTACTTCTGTTGCAGCTTTAAATTGTTGGAAGCAACTGAATGCTTCATCTTTGTTCTTTATATACATTATAGAAGTAAACCTTGAGTAATCATCTATGAAGGTAATAAAGTAGAGGGAACCACCATAAATTTCTCGTTTGGAGGGAAATATGGTCTAGCTTGGAGGTACACATATTTTGGTGGTCACAGGTGATTGAAGTGCGAGGTGGTGCCAGTTGAAAGCCATTGGGCGAGATAGTGGACTTGCATTGGATGAGCTGTGTGTGAGACACATGGAGGATGAAGAACGGGTCAATAACCACACTTTGGAGACTCTTGGAGAGTGGTGACATGTGCTTGTTTTTTATGGCCTTTGTTCATGAATTATGATCAACCTTGACCACATTTGATGTGCAATTCTATAGTTTATGAGCTTTTGCATATGCTTTTCATCAATTGTTGTACTGATCAACATCTTGACAATGTTGTTTTCTTGGTCCCAAAGTCTCAAATCCTCATCATCCATCCTCATTGTCATGTAGTCTCTTCCTATCAAATATGTTCTTCTTCACCAAAAAAATTGGTGAAGTGAAGGGTGAATAGCTAGGCTCAATCTATTCTAACCAAAGATTAGAATATCTTGTCAAGTACCCTTCTCACCACTTCCTAATCCTTGAGGCTCATCCTATAAGGAGGTCGACAAACAGGGTGTGCCCCTGGAACGAGCCAAATCGTGTGTCCCACATTTCTACTATGGGATAACTCGAGTGGGTGGTCTTAAATGTGAACTGAAGTAAACTCCTATCTAATAAACTGATCTAGATTTCAAAGCTCATTAGGGTGTATTGCCGCATGTGGATGTAGTCTTAGAAGATTGCAATGTCGAAATATGCTTTTACCATATTTGATGTAAATTGCAACATATTACAAGATACTTTTTCTAAACTTGACTGATGAGAATCATCCACAATCTTGTTTGCATTTGAAAAACATAATCACAAATACTCAAAACTCTATTTCTTCATCATGCTCAAAGTGGTGAACAAACTTAGTTTTTAAATAGGAGGCGATGGTTTCTACCAAGTGGAAACGGGTGCTACAGATGATGGCATTAGTTTCAAGTTCCTCAATATTATCATGTTTACATTAAACTTTTGACTCAATTCCTTTTTTAAAGGCAAAAATTTTGATCTAGTTAAGGGCTCATCATTGTTTCCTGCAATCTAATATGAATTGAATGGACATTTCTTTTTCGCTTTTTTCTATATTCTCTTCAGACCCCCCATATTGGTCTATGGTGATTAGCAAGGATAATATAATCTCTAACTTGCAACCAGTTGCCATTTTTATAGACGTAGACATAGACATAATCTAGTCTAGTTGTGAGATGGTTAGAGCCTTTATGTCCATTGCTCTAAGTATGGGCATTAGTAGTAGAGCTAGGTTAAGGTCGCCAATGAAGTCAAATCTATCGATCATAATGTCCCAAACACATCTTTTGGAAAATGAAGGGTGGTGTGTTTGGATGGTCGATAAGATCCCAAAAGTTTGACTCAAGACATTGTTACAAGGGGCACAAATAGTTAAGATATTAAGGGAAAAAACCAAATTTTTATTTGATGTCAATGTTAATTCTGCCTCCAAAATTGAAACAGTTAGTGTTGAAGCCTTAAGGGGGTGCATAAGAAGAGTTTCAAATTCTCAAGACACCCTAGAAGGAATGCCACGTAAGATAAGAAAAAGAGTCTAAATTAAATTATAAAAAAAAAAACAATATTGTTTATTTGCTTGCCCAAGCCACTTCCAAAGTAGACCCTACTCCCATTGGTCTAACCATCATATCCACTGTTATGGCTAAGAAATCCAATTTGTTCTTATGGTTAAACTTCTTAATCATGACAATCATGATTGTATTTTGTTTAACATATATGAATTGAATGTGTATTCCCTCCAATGGTAAAAATGAGCATCATCTTCATATCAAAAAGAAAATGTGAGCACTATCTCCACATTTGAATCAAGAACAAAGCAACATTATGTATTTAATCTTACAAAATTGATAACGTCGTACCAGGTAAGTATATATTGTTTATTTCATTTTAACATTTTTTTACTGATGTTTTCTTTCCTGAATACTATGGTACTTGTGATTGCTTTTGCACTTTTCTTAATGAAAATATTGTATCATCTCCATTTGGCTATTCTTACTAACTTAACACCTTTACAAAAAAGATGAGTCAAAGGACTGTCGATATCTATTGAGGATCGTTCTTGTTATAGGGTTGAAGGAAATAAAAACTTGGATTTGTGGACAGATGGAACTTTGTATCCTCATGACCCTAACACTCTAAAACATCCTATCTTCTTTTCAATAATTCAGCCAATTATATGGGTGTGCAATATGGGCATGATGGACTATTAGGATATTGTGCGAGATTGCATAGTTATGGAAATATGTTTTCAATTCAAAAAATTCAAGCTTTAGAGATTGAGATTAGATTCACATCTTCTTATTGTCATGAAGGAAAATGCAAAACTTTGAAAACGTCGTGAATTATTAGAAAAAAAATATTTCAGATGTTAAAATGAAATCTAAGTAAATGCAAGTTATATTGCATTCTATTCATTTTGAGAACTTGCAATTATTAAAAGACGTGGAATTGTTGAAGAAAAAGGCTAAGAACAATAAGCCAAAGCGACAAACTTGCAAGGATATTGACAATTTTCAAAAGAGAGTTATTGAAATAGAAGGATTCATGCATTTGAGTATGCAAGTTGTAATTTTTGTTCTCTGATTAAGTAAATTCATTTTTATTCTAAAAAGCTTAAAAGATTTTCTAGACCATTGTATTTAGTTGTAAATTTGCATTAGACATTGAGTTATATCTTGACAGGTAAGTCAATTGAATCCACTTTGATGAATAATAGAAGCTCTCATATAAATTTTAAAATTGCAAAATCCTTGATGATGGACATTAAGAAAAAAGAGTAGCTAAAACTATAGTCCAAGGTGCATCATTTTGTTGGGATACACAGGGAAGCATATGCTACAATATCTAAACTTACCATAGAAGCATTTAAGCAAGTTCAAATAAAAAAAGTACCTATCCCAAGGTCATATCATTTGAAGTAGGAGAGAGATACCTTAAACATAGGGATGCATGAAATCATAGGTACTTCATTTATATTGAATAGACATACCCAATCATCTCTTATAATGCATCAAACAACTTATTTGTTGATGTAAATCAATTATTGAGATATACAATAAATTTCTATGGTGTATTAATTGAAAAGGTAAACAATAAAATAGTCATAGTACTTAAGTTAGATGAGTAAAAAATAGTTAAAGAGTAGAAGATGGAGAGGATTAGTATAACCCTCACAAACGGTGCACTTGCACAATCAAGAGATAAAAAAGACTTCACTTTAAGAGTCCATTCAGAAAACAATATTTGGTCGTTGACAACTTTTTAGGTATATTTATTCGAAATAAGATTGTATTTGTAGCTCAAAGGCTAGTCTCATAGAATGATAGCCATTCAAAAGTGACATATCAAGATGAAGAACTACAAATAGGCATGCCTTTTGAGTTCAGAATAAATGAAATCAATTATGGCCTGAATTATGAGGTCTCTTTTTGTGATGAGTTGAAAAGTAAATCAACCTATATAATAGATTCTACTACAACTTTTGCAATATTCAATTGCAATACCCAATGACGATTTCAAATTCTCTTAAAATATATTTTGAGCTACGTTATAAATTTCAAATCCTTGCAGTTTCATTGGACCAAATGATAGACAAAATCAAAATGAAAAAAATAAAAGTATCTTTACAAATGGTCATAAAGAGAGGCCTACAATTTACTAAATGAGCTAGTTAGATAATCTAACCTTTCAAGTTAGAATTTGAAATTCCTCTAATGTGACCTTGATTTGACATGATGGCCTCTAGATTTGACTTTTTCTTGTTGTCTCTACACCACGTCACCCCCCCAAATGCTTTTGATTGTCTTGATGCCAAAATTGCTCACATAAAATTGTATCCTTGTCATTTACGGTTGTCTTTTCATGAGTGACTAACCTAACCTAGCCTATGTGCGACCTCTTTTATCTAGTATCCTGTGCAACGAGGCCTATGATATGTATTTGCAGCTTAGAATGTATCTCTTCACATTTAAAACTTTATGAGTAATGACATTTTTCTCAATGTCATGAACGTGAAATTGTTAACCAATTTGTTGCTATTTGAAACCAAAGTGACTTAATTGTGAACAACAAAATCTAAAAAGATCAAAGCTCCCTCCATGGGGCTAAACAGACCTATCAACAACTTTCAACCTATACAAAGTTCTATAAGGTCTTTGTTTGGTAGCAATGATTCCCCTAGTTTGAGGGTTTAAAGTCTCTTTTGCTAGCAATATGGGGGGCTTGTGATCTAATTTCTTGTGGCATAGAAGGAGTAGCTACTGCTACTACCTATGACTCAGAGGCATCAAGTTGGCCAAGCTGGGTTCTAATTAGCTAACATTTACAAGTTCTAGAATAGACAAATCCTATAATGAGTTACAACTGCTAGCTTTGAGTAGAGTTTCATATTTCAACTGCCTTATTAGGACCTATTACAATTGAATTTACTACTAATAACGTGTTTGCGTCAGTTGGAACATGGTCATTATCAAGAGTATAAATCCATCCTAAGCCTACCCAACCTTACACATGTTTTCACAGTCCTTTTCTTAGCTTAAATGGGAAAAATGCATCCACATTCAATCTTAAGAGCACTGTCCAAATTCTAAGCCCAATCCTAAAGCACCTTATAATTTTCAATCCTCATCAAAAGGTTTTTACTTCCTTTAGGTACTTACACACAAGTACATGTACAGTTCACTAGTATAACTAAGCTTAACTAATAATAACATGCCACATTTATGTACACCATGGGAAAACATCTTTAGTCTTAAGGCACTACCTTGCAAACTGAAGTCCAATTTCAAACAAAAGATATCAAAGCTTTTGTTTATATTGGTCACTTTCTTAACATTTTGTAGAGCTAAAAGTGTACCCATGAAAGCTTGTTGTTGAGCCCAATTAATTTTCAAGTGTAGATCAATTTGTTGTTTTCAAAGTGTTGCTTCTCCTTTTCTACAATAACACTCCAAAGAGAATCATGTGGGCTCTTGTCTTTCCTTTCACTTGAATTGCGAGAACAAGAACTCACTCTCTTAAGAGGTGAAATGAGTGGAAGTGAGGCGCCATTGGTGTTTTGCCATTGATATTCAATGTTTGCATATGAAGTGCTTAGATGGGCTACTATTATAGAGCTTAATACAAGTTAGAGCTCATAACAAATTGATGAATATAAAGAGACCATTTGTTGAAATCCACATTTTATTGCTTTATTTTTAGATTTGTGAGTCTTTTAATGGTTCAAAATCTGTATTAGTTTTAGTTATGAACTTCAGATTTTAAGGTTTCATTGTTGCATGTTACCAAGTCAGGCTAAATCATGGTTGCTAGCATATAGAGTACATGAAAGACTTATTTTGAGAAAGGTACAAATGCCTTTGTTGGGACCACCTATGTGACCTGCTGTGCAAGACAGTTGTCTTTGTTTGTGCTAGATTTGTTCTTGTGATGTCTTTTTCTTAAGACTTTTCGGGACGAAGCTTGGAGGAGGCACTAGTCTACTTCTCCGGGAGATATCTTTCAAGTTTCTAATGTCCTTCAAGAATCAAGATCATTCCATAGCCCAACAAATTATTTTAAATTTGTCTAAATTTTTGCAAGATTTAAAAAATTTCCTTTTTCAAGACCTTTGAAAGTTTTAATATGAAGTTATTCTTAATATTTTAGTAGAGGTTGAAGTGAGGGTAAAATGGTGGTGAGGGGCATTGCTATGGAAACCTCTTTTAAGTTAACATAAAAAAAAACCTAAATCCATAAAACTTCTTAATTTTTTTGAAAACTTTTACTTATATAGAAAGATATATATATGCTTTTGCATGAAAAATAGTCGAACATTTTAGCTTAAAACTTTTAACACAGTAGTAAAAATAATAAAATGTGTGCCAACGTGGCATGGCAGAGGGCATTGCTAGGTGCCATAAAAGTTGAAACAAAGACTGAAGCAGAAAGGAGAGAGTTGACTCTAAATGCTACTACATATACACACACACACACACACACACACACACATGCATTATCTAGTTTAAATGTGTGCGGCCCCCACCCCCACTTGCCTGACTAACGCCATCGTTGTTCGGTCACACACGGAGAATTCATTGGCACAGCAGCCAGCTGCTAATAATAATAATGTCACTATTTATTTTTAATATGTATTCTGCTCAGAATGATTGGCAAGTGGCGAACATTTACTGGGCCTCGCAACTGGCCAATACAACGTTGCTGCTTGTTTTTTTTTGTTTTGTTTTGTTGGGGAGGGCGAGCGAGGGAACGATTCTTTCTCAATTCTCACTGTCACTCTCAGCTGAGTTCAACATGCTAAAGTCAAACGCTCAGCTTGTTAGCTCTTTCTACAGTCGGTTCTCTCTTCCTTTTCTCATCTTCTTCTGTCTATGTGCGTGTCTCTCTCTCTCTCTCTCTCTCTCTCTCGAGTGTTTTGATTTTGTTGTGCTAGCCATTATACAGTGTTGATCGTGTGGAGGAGGAGGAAGTAGCAGAAAAGCTTGCGGGTTGGTTGGTGCAGCCTAGTGAGTGACAGAAGAGTGGATATGTATGTAAGTTTCTGAGTTGGTCACTCACTCACAGTCTTTTTGTGAGAATCCGTTACTCAGTCTTAAGATCCTTCCGAGACTGTTAACACTTAATATCCATCCGAGTAGAGCCGGTTCAGGGATCGTCTGTTGTTCCAACTTCCCTAGGATGATTGCCTAGTTGCGAAGTTTGCTGGCAGCTGCCTGGCTTGCCTGGCGGTCATATTATTATTGCTAGAGTACACTATAACCCGCTCTTCTGTAGGCGCTGAAGCCACAGCTGACGCAACAGCGTGTCTATGCATTTGAAAGAGAAGCGATTTCTCTTTTAAGCCCGACTGAGATATAATATGTAAAGGATTAGAACTATTGAAACTCTACTAGATTTTACATGAGCCGTTCATCCTTCGTTTGACCTTCACCTTTTGCTGATTAACTAGTCCAGCTGCTCTGAATTTTTTTTCTACGCACGCGTTGCTGAAGTTGGAAAGCCTTTCTTGAGGGGATGAGCTAAAGAGGTTATTTCTTTAACCACCCTACTTGTTCCGGTCCCCAGATTAGATGAAGCTATACTGTGAGCACTGTGTAGAAGCTAGATCAGCCTGAGAATAGATTGTGGGGATATGTCTCCATATCAGTTCCAAATTTCTTCGCTTCGTTGTCAGATACATTCCTGTGCTTGGAAATAATCCATCAAAGTTGATGTAAACTGCATCCTGGCGCTATAATTGAATAGCTTTCGGATTTTATGCTTAGTTTTGAGAAGAACTTGTAAAAAAGCTATACTTCGTTCGCCTTGCAAGTTCTTTGTTCATAGTAAAGGCTCCTTTAAAACAATGCAGCTGCGTTATCTCCTTGACCTAGCGGCTGGAGGCCAAGTTCTCAACAGGATTTATCACGAATAAACTCAATGAGGCGCGCGTTGAAGGAGCCCATCACGGTAGAAGACTTTTCTGGAACGTGGTTCCTTCTGCAGCACGTTCAGTGGAGGCTTCTACAAGCCTGTAAAGTGATGGCGTCCTCAGTCTGCAGCAAACTAGCCTCTACTCCCCGTGACTCGCTTGACAACTGTTCTCTCACTGGACGTGAAAATCAATCCGTAATTTCAGACCTAGAGGGAGGTCTTCTCATCTCCAGAAGCTCATTTGCATATTTCTTCCTCGTAGCCTTTGAAGCTGGAAGTGTGTTAAGAGCCTTATGTTTGCTTCTTGTCTATCCCTGCGCCTGCCTCAGCCATCATCTGTTTTCGGAAGCACTAGGATTGCAGATTCTCATATTTGTAGCGGTTGCTGGGATCAAGGAATCTACAGTGCAAGGAAGCTCACGAGCTGTGCTCATCAAATTTTTCTTGGAAGATATGCACCCGCAAGCTTACAAGGTCCTTATCGCCTGCGGAAAGCGATACGTTATGACAGCAATACCAAGAGTGATTGCGGAGCCATTTGCGAAGGAATATTTGGGCGCGGAGGAGGTGATTGGCTCTGAGCTACAGGTAACCAGCTCCGGCTACTGCACGGGATTTGTGAAAGGATCTTGCTTGCAATCAGGTATGCAAAGAGAGAAAGCACTGTATCACGTCTTTGGCGATAGGCATCCCGATATCGCCGTCTTAGATTGCTGCAACAATTCTTCTTTCATGTCTTCGTGCAAGGTATCCTGTACTTACCATCACCTATAGCACAATTCTTTTTCTTGATTTTTGATGCTCTTCTGGTTAGTTGTGGTTAAAACTACTTCCTAATTCCACTCCTAGGCAATGGCTGATGATTTGCACGTGTTTCAGGAAGCATACGTTGTTCCGCAGAGCAGAAGGTCAGTGCATCCTGTCCCAAGGGAACAGTATCTGAAGCCCTTCGTCTTTCATGATGGACGTTTGGCAGTGAGACCGACGCCAGCGACGGCCTTAGCAGTATTTCTGTGGGGGCCTATCGGTTTAGCTCTTGCACTGCTGCGCATTCTGGTCGCCATTTCTCTTCCAACCATTGGTCTGAGACTACTAGTTGAAGCGATGCTTGGTATTAGCATTCGAGTGAAAGGAAGGGTTCCTCCTCCTGTGAAGCCAGGAAAGATGGGAGTACTCTTCGTGTGCTCACACCGCACCCTACTTGATCCAGTCTTCCTCTCAGGAGCTGCAAAGCGAAGGGTTCCAGCGCTAACCTACAGTATCAGCCCTCTCTCGGAGCTACTAGCTCCCATAAAGACGGTACGTCTCACTAGAAGCCGAACGCAGGACTCTCGAGCCATGATATCTCTTCTAAAACAAGGAGATTTGGCTGTCTGCCCTGAAGGGACGACATGCAGGGAGCCATACCTGCTTAGATTCAGCTCTCTCTTTGCAGAGCTTGCAGACAACATTGTTCCTGTGGCAATCAACTGCAAAATTCAGATTTTCCACGGAAGTACAGCTCGTGGATGGAAAGCCATGGACCCCTTCTTCTTTCTTATGAATCCCTGCCCAGTGTACAGTTTGGAGTTTCTGGATCAACTTCCGGCAGAGCTCAGCTGTGTGTCTGGAAAAAGCAGCTATGAGGTTGCCAATTACATTCAGAGTCAAATCTCCCAAAGGCTGGGCTTTCAGTGCACTAATCTGACCCGCAAGGATAAGTACCGTATTTTGGCTGGAAATGATGGAGTTGCTCCAGAAGCCAGCGTCAAGCCAAGGCGAATAATCAGCTGGTAAACTGAAAACATCGCTACAGGTTTTGAGGGCACCGGGAAGCCAGGAAATTACACTTATACAGCATGATTTTATTTGCTTTAGCAGTTTTGCGACAAAGCCATAGCTACTGCGCGCATGGCTCTGCTTCGGAATGAATCTTTCGACACAGATATCTCCGAATATTGGCTTGGACCTGTTTGTTCCTTGAGTTCCTCGGATGGGTCACTTATTCCAAGTTTTCGTTTTTCATGTGAATGACCTGATGAAATATGGGTACATAATCAGCGTCTAGTGATTTGTAATTTTACAGCTTTCGCCGTTGTTTTTTGCTGTAAGAAGTAAGAGGCTGATTCTTTGCAGTGATTGTTGGTGGCAATCGAATTCTTTACAGTCCTTGCAATAAGTTTGAGGAATTGCTTAATGAATCAAGTGGGTTGTCTTCATCAGCTCGTTAATTTGAGCGTTCACATGTATGATGTGACAATAAGAGATTTATTACTTCGGCTGGAGTGACTTATATGGTTTTTAAGTTTCCATCACAGTTTTCTGATATTCCAAGATGATTGATGTCCTAGTGCATTCGAGAGGACATGTAAAGGCATCGTTGTCAGTCGGGTCAAGTTAAATTCAGATCTCATAAATGCTTCTGATTGTGGAAGGGCAATTTGACTGTCATTTCTGCATGTTTAAAATATTCGTTGATCAAAACAAATATTAGAAAACCTAGTCTAGTAGAAACGTGCAACTTCATTATGTCTCAGAGAAACTTTTGGTTTTGCATACCAGCATCACTTCAGTTCTAACTACCTATATTCTGATTTGGAAGATTTCAGCTGGTCATTTTGCCAGTAACGAGTTTAACGACTGTTTGCATTCAAAGAGGTCCAACAGATCTCAACCCCAAGAAGTAATCTCTCTCGGGATTGCAGTTATGCTCTAGGTGACATTGAGCTAACCGGCGGAGCTAAGAAGGTACATAAATCATTGCTAAGTTTTCATGTTTACGTCCATTATTCAAGGCTCTCAAGCTGCAAGGCAACATAAACTACTTAATTTCCTCACCATTCACGATCCACTGGCCTATCCTCTGTCTATTGCGTAAGTCTCTACTCCATAAGTGGCTCTTTGTTCGTGTACTCTCTCTCTCTCTCTCTCTCAACCAACTTGGACAAAGTCTAAAGCCACCCTTTGGTGTTGATTATGCTCTATGCTTGTCTTTCACGACCGTTTACCTTGGCCTTGGCGGTGATGAATGTAGTTAATGTTGTCCATAATATGCTAGTTGTGTGGGAGAATATGATGTAGGATAAACTTAAGTGATTCACACATATGCATGCAAACTCTAATATCTAGTTCTATATGATTAGATAGATGCAACTACGGACTAGTTTTGTAATTTTAATTTTTTTTCACAAATTCGTTATCATGCTAACGATAATGTCAGACTATCGATCTAGTCTGTTATTTGGAACATCTAGTCTGTTATTTGGAACTAGTTGAGGCATCATACACAGCCATGGTAGTTTTGATAATAGTTGGTTAGTTCGATTAGTTAGTTAGCATTGTGAATAAGGAATTCCACAAAACAATATAGAACAAACAAAGAACGTGAGCTAAATCATGGACTTGAATTACATGAACTAGTATGAACCAGTAGAGATAATGCGAAAATGAAAGAGAACGCATAGTAAGCGACATTCATGCATCATTAAGCTATTTTGGAATGATCCTTAAAAGGTGATTTATTCAATAAAGAAATTGCGGTACACATTGATAGAAAAACATTCGAGTGTTTTGCGAACTTCTCATATCAGCATGAAGACTGATAATACAATACTAAGATGACCAAGACAATTGCGTAGATCAATGCTTGGTTCATTAAATCTCTACTTGTCTAATGGAATTGAGTGCATGTGTCTTTATTTTCATGATCAAATTATTATGCACTATGTTCCATTTGATCATTCGACTATTAGCTCTCACTCACTCTATACATGTATAAATAGAGAGGACAAGTGCTTGGAGATTTATGATAGCTGTTAGGTTAAGTACATGATATTAAAGATGATAGATTGATATATCTCGTACATGCAACAATAGATATTTGACATAGCTATTGAGGAACGTACTTAAGTTTTGCCAATTCTATGTCCCTTATCTAGTTTTGTGATCCTTGTATTTTGGCATTTTGTCTTGTATTTGTGCAGACTGTGCCGAATTCCTTGTATTTCTAAAAAATGTTATAAAATAGAGTATTTCTACAAACTTTAACAATTTTCATTATAATCAAAATTTAGGTGGAAATTCTAACATTCCCCTTAATGAGATTCTTGTAACTTCCTTTCCTTAACCCAAGCATCTCACAATATCTATTATGACTCTTTGAATTTAGAGCCTTAGTGAAACTGTTTGTAGCCATGAACTGTGCTCTATAGAAAATCAAACAAACTTTTCTATTTAGAACTTTCGTTCTAACAATGATAGTTAATTTCAATATGTTCACTCTTGGAATGAACCTTAGGATTTAGTGAAAATGCAGAAGCATTTCGATTGTCACAAAACAATTGAGTTTGACTAGTTTGAGCTAGTTTGATATCAGAGAGTAATTGTCTAAGCTAAATACATTATTTCACTACATGTGTTGCAAATATATACTTTGATATCCGGTTTTATGTGATTAAATAGATACAGCTACATATTAGTTCTATAATTGTATAATTTTTTTTTGCAAATTCATTATTATGCTAACGATACTATCAATCGATCGATCTACCATGTTATTCAAAACTAGTTGAGGAATCGTAGACAACTATGATAGTTCTAGTAATAGTTGGTGTTATGTCCATGTCCTGTACAAGGGAATTGGAATTATTTCTGACGTGGATAGCCGGTCACTCCAGTTGTATGTGGTTATTAGTTATGCTATGTCATTCCGGACGTGGTCGTATTAAATAATCAATAATCATATGAGGGCCCGGACCTATAATTGGACATAGGAGCACATGCATGGTGAAGACTGCTTAAATGCAAGAATAGGAGATCAATAGCTCAATTCAGGTTGCACGGGAATCTTAAAGAGAATATTCTCTCTCTCTTGAGAAGAATAGGTCTAATGGAAACTCGCCCATCCTCCTATTGTGAATTGTGATTCTTGAGCCAGTTCTTCCTCTCCTCTCTTGTGTTTTTCATTGTGGCTTGGGGGTGGATTGTTAGGGTATTGACTAGCCTCTCCATATTGGTTGGGTGGTTCATGCTCCACATGTGTCCTTTTGGTTTGCATGTGATTGGAATCTTGTAGAGTTTCACTTGGTGGTTCTTACAGTGTTTTCAGAGCTTGAATCACATCTACCAGGAGGTGGAGCTTGAGGATCTTGGATTTGCAGTTCTTTTGATGTAGCTCTTTAATTCTTCTTCCAGTTATTGGAATTCAATTTCAAGTAGATGGATGTACAAAATTGTCTCCAAAAAATGTAACTATTTCTTTACCCTCCTGAAAAGAGAGAACATGTTTCTCAAAATCTATTTCAGGATGCTTATTAAATAACCACTCGTATCCTAGAATAATATCCGTACATGCTAAATCTAAAACATGGAAATCAATTAACTCTCTATAGTCCTGAATCCAAACATGGAGTCCTGGAACTTTCACATCCCATGTCTCCAACTCCGCTCCTGAAGCTAGATATACTCAATATCTATAGTTACTGGCTTCAGTTTTGAGTCCGAGTCTCTGCACAAGACCAGAGTTAATGAAATTATAAGTAGATCCACTGTCCACTAAAATACTAACTTCATGTCCATTAACATTGCCTTTCAAACGAAATAAATCATTTGGCAAGAATGAAGTAGTACTGAAAGAACAATCACACTCACAATTGATTTATTAATTTCTAGCTTAAGATTCTCTTTACTAGGCATCTCAATCACTTAAGCTGCGCCTTTCCTTCGTTTTGGGCAGAATTTCATAACGTGTCCAGGCTGACCACAATGGAAACAAACATTGGTCCTTCTAGCCTTTTTTCGGGACAACTTTTTTTTTTTTTTTGTCTAAATTTAGATGCAACTTAATCAAGTTCGTCGAAATATTTTTTATTCTTATTTTCACGAACTCTTTTCTTCCCTTTTTTCTGTGTGGGTCCGGATGATCCAAATGGATTAGCCTGTAACTGCTTCCTAGATGCCACAACCGTGGAGTCGTACGCTTTCGCGACACGAACTACATTATCAAAGGTTTGAAGCACGTTACGCTTACACTCATTCTGATAATCTGCAGGCAGACCTAGGATAAATTGCCACATTTGCAATTCACAAATATTTGGTAAAAATCCGAGTCGTCCACAACTACAAACGACTTTCTGAACACCTCCATAAACTCGTCCCATGTGGTAGGTTTAGGTTGTAAATCACGCCACCACGACGAAGCTTTAATACGGAAGAACAAAATAACACTCTCTATTTTTTTCTCCTCAAGAATTCTGTGTAGATTAAAATAACCGGTCCACTTGGTTAACCAGTCATCCACAATTTTAGGCTTCTTCTCTTTCTTCTCCCCCGAAAATGGTTCAAGCTGAAAGCCCAAATTCGGAACAGACAAAGCTCTCACTTGATTTAACAGTACTTCCATTTGTTGATCACGTAAAGTGTTCCTGTTGTTTATCTCATTAAGCGCTTAGCTTAATGACTGACAAATTTGCAGGTAGGTAGGCATTGGCACCTGACCATCGAGAGCTGCATTTGCATCATCGTCTGCCATATTGATTTCTTGACATGCAAAATTTGCTTAAATTAGTTGAGATCAAATCATCAACCAATAAGTGAAACGTTCAAAACCTTCATAACTGGCTGATATCATTCAGCAAGGTCTTTCACTCGTTTGAGCAAACTTTCGCAAAATCAGTATCAGAACAATTAAGCAACAACAACTTTTTGGACCAACCACTAACTTTTACGAAAAATTAAGATTTTCGAAATCCGTTCGAAATGGACCAACTGTGAAAATCGATTAATCAGATCAATTTTGCAAAAACACAGGCACTGTCTCAAATCGATATCATTTCGAAAGATCCTGCATGGAACTAACTTGACATGCACTGACTTTTTCAAAAAGTAAATTTTTTTCGTAAATAGCCTAGTTGCTAGGAAATCTACTTTTTGATCTAGAATTGACAAAAATAGTCACATGCAAGAATTCTACTAATCAAAATCACTGGTTACGCATGCAACATGCATTTAAGCATGCATACAGGTCTATCCATACATTTCCATCAACAGGAAAGCACTATACTGATTTACAATCATGCATGCATCAGAACAATTCCAAAATTTTGCAAATTTTAGTTCAAAATTGCCAAACTTCAGACGGCCATAACTTTCTCTAAAGGACACCATATTGGTCGTTGTAAAGCACAGTGTGGAGGGCGATGGGTCTACAAGGCACTTGCCACGTCACCCTGCACCCCTGGCTTCACACATGCGAGCATTAAATGCTTGAAAAATAGGTAGGAGGGCGCATTTTTGTGGAGAGGTATCATCAAAAAACACATCCCAGCCCAAAAAGCCTTGGATCAGAGGTTACAAGCACTTTAATAAGGTTCATTAGAGATCCATAGAAGCTTCTAACAGGTCCAGCAAGCAATCATAAGCTCAGATCATGCAAAAAATGCATTTTTGGCCTCCTTCAACAAGCAAAATTACAATATGTTGGTGTCTAATGCACATCTATCCAAATTGGATGCATGATGGCTCAAATCAGAGGCAATCAACATATCTTTCAGCTTGTAACAAGAACCAACAGGTTCAGACCCCCAATTGAGAGGTATTCATGCTCAAAAATCATCAAAAATACATTATTTTTGAATGTTTTGAGCCCCCTAATGGTGTCTAATCCCTACCAAAGTTCATGACAGCTTAGGGACAGCTTCATTACATCTCTGAAAACGTGCATACTAGTTCTTGGCTGAGAATTCTGAGATCTACCCCAAAATTAGTCCAAAAAACATCAAAAAACCATGATTTTTGACTAATTTTGACCAATTTTGACCCAAATTCATGGGGGAAATCCACAAATTCGTGCCTTCAAATCCAAATCCCTATAAATCCATTGCATGCAAGCACTAAAAGTTCTGATTCAAGTCAAACATGGTTTCCATATCCCATTTATAGTCCAAAAACCCCAATTTTTGGTCCAAAATCACTATCTAATCAACCTTTTGACTTTTCAACCAACATGCAATCATTAAATTCTGAAATTAATGACTATAAAACAACAAGTATAATATGGAAAATGTACTACACCAGATCCTATAATCATTTCCTTGCAAAAACCATCAATTCTAGGTGAAAAATTCACTAAATTCATAAAAAATCCAATGGTTTCCTTCAAAATTCATGGAACAAATCCACAATTATGATATTTAGGCTGAAAGTACACCAAGGATCTGAGAATCCACCTACTTGAAATAGTTACATTTTTTGGAGACAATTTTGTACGTCCATCTGGGATGAGTTCATTTGCTAATGTAATGGAGATTTTTGATTCATAGTATGAAGCTTATTCTTTATTTGCTAAGCCAATTTTGGATTTATCTGAAATGTATCTAAGTAGTTGTGAATTATCAAAAATTCTTAACTTGGTAGACTTAGATCAAGAGCAAATTGAGAAGAATAAGTTACTGTCTGAATTCAAAGATGTATTTCAAGAAGAATTACCTCATGGATTACCGCCGTCCAAATCGGTAGACCATAAGATTGAGTTAATTCCAGGTTGTCACCCTTTCTCTAGACAACCTTATAGGTTTTCTCAGAAAGAAGAGGTAGAGATTACTAAGCAAATTGAAAATTACATGAAGATGGGTCATATTCAGCCAAGTAAGTCACCTTGGGACGCTCATGTTCTTCTGAAAGCGAAGAAAGATGGAGGCTTCAGGATGTGTGTGGACTACAAAGGGTTGAGTAAAGTAACTATTAAAAATAAATATCCTTTGCCTCGTATGGATGATCTGGTAGATCATTTAGGTGGAGCTAAATATTTCACAAAGATAGATCTTAGAACCGGATATCATCAGATTAGGATTCATCTGGGTGACGTGCAGAAGACTGGTTTTCGGACGTCACTATGAATTACTCGTGCTTCCTTTTGGGTTAACGAATGCACCAGCTACGTTCCAACAGATGATGAACGATGTTTTCCGTCCATATCTAGGGAACTTTGTGGTTGTATTCTTAGATGATATTGTCATCTACATTAGAACACTTAAGGAGCATTTGAGTCATCTTAAGACTGTCTTAGATATTCTCAGACGAGAAAAACTCTACGCTAAGGAATCTAAATGTGAGTTCTTTAAGCATGAGTTGTTGTACCTCAATTATAAGATCACCCGTAGTGGGTTGGAGATTGATGAGAGTAAGATCAAGACAGTGCTTGATTGGCCGATACCAAAGACCGTTAGAAAAGTTAAATCTTTTTTCGGTTTTACAGTTTTATTTCGTAAGTCAATTGAGGATTATGCTAAAGTGGCAGCACCCTTAAATAATTTGACTAAAGACAGAGTTAATAAAAAGAAAAAGAGAGGTCAACCTAGTGAGCCTATTGAGTGGAATGATGAATTGAACCAATGCTTTGAGAAACTCAAGCAAATGGTTGCTTTAGCTCTTGTTTTACAGATCGCGAATCTTGATATACCTTACGTCGTGCGAACTGACGCAAGTGATTCGGCGATAGGGGCAGTTCTTCCGTAGGAGGATAGGCCGATAGCATTTGAAAGCAAGAAACTCACGGGGCCTCGGTTGCGTTATAAAACTCAGGAGAAAGAGTTATTTGCTGTGATACATGCACTTAAAGCCTAGAGGCATTACCTTTATGGTAGTTAGTTTATAGTGTATGCAGATCACCAACCTCTGAAATACTTTTGTAATCAGAACGATCTAAGGGGGCGTAAAGCTCGCTGGGCAGAGCTTATGCAGGAATTTGATCATGAGATTCGATATATCAAGAGCAGCTCTAACCAAGTTGCGGATGCACTTAGTCGGATTGGTGAATTGTGGTCCCATCTGGAAGATGGTGGAGACAGAAAAAAATGAGAATGGAATAGAGATTTAATCACAGGGGTCTCAAGTTCCTAGGAAAGATAAGAAGATATCGGAACAGTTCTCTATCCGAGGTGGGTTACCATTTCGGAATGGAAAAATTTGTGTACCGGCGGATGGAGCTAAAGAAGAAGATTCTTTATGAGTGTCATGACGTTCCCTGTGCAGGTCATTCAGGTATACATAGGACTTTGGACTTGGTCTAAAGAGAGTTTCATTGGCCGAAACTCAAGCCATTTGTCGAGTCTTATGTGGTTAAGTGTAGACCTTGCCAGTTAACCAAAGCTGAACACTTAAAGACTGGAGAGTTGCTACATCCCCTAGATATCCCTCAGAAACGATGGGAAAGTATATCTATGGATTTTGTGGTTGGACTTCCAAGGACCCAACGCCAAAATGATTCTATTTGGGTTGTGGTGGATAGGTTGACAAAGTTAGCTGCTTTTATACCAGTCAAGTCAATTATTAAGGCTTCGGATTTAGCCTAGATCTTTGTGGAAAGATTATTTAGGCTTTATGGTCTGCCAAGTGATATAGTTAGTGATAGAGATCCTAATTTTACAGGTCACTTTTGGTCAGCTGTATTCCATAAGCTTGAAACCTCGCTTAGTTTTAGTTCTTCTGATCATCCTGAATTAGATGGCCAGACTGAGAGAACTAATCAGACTATGGAGGACATGTTGAGAACTTATGTGTCTCACATACAATCTCAGTGGAAGATTATATTCCTTTGATTGAGTTTGCTTATAACAGTAGAAAACATTCTGGTACTGGTTATAGTTCGTTTATGCTGATATACGACTTTCAACCTAGATCTCCGGTAAATGTAGAGACAAAGTCTGTTAAGATCCAGAAAGCTGCAGATTTCTTGCATGATATGCGTGAAATGTTGCAAGTGGCTCGTGATTGTATCTGGAGTGCTCAGGATAGAGCTAAGCACTATGCCGATCTTAAGAGGTCTCCCAGAGATTTTAAAGTTGATAATTGGGTATATCTTAGAATACTTAAGGATTCTAAGACTATGAGTACAAGGAAGCATTATAATTTGTCTACGAGACATTGTGGACCGTTTCAGATTATAAAAAAAATTGGTTCTTTAGCTTACGAATTAGATCTTCAGAACAAGACTACAGCTCACTCAATGTTTCATGTAAGCCGGTTGAAATTAAGTTTGCATGAAGGTGAAGTAGTTGGTTCAGAGGAAGATCTTACCCATTTGGAGGACTCATCGCTTGGTGTTCCTTTGGAACCTGAAAAGGTACTCAAAACCAGAGATAAACAATTGAGAAATCGTTCTATCTCTGAGTGCTTGATCAGGTGGAAGGGATGGACTGAGGATGATGATTCATGGGAAAGGGTCGAAAGCATAAAGAAGAATTTCTTTAGTTTTCATTTCTAGAGATACAAATGGTTTAAGGGGGGAAGAATGTTATGTCCATGTCCTGTACAAGGGAATCGGAATTATTCCTAACGTGAATAGCCGGTCACTCCAGTTGTATGTGGTTATTAGTTATGCTATGTCATTTCAAACGTGGTCGTATTAAATAATTAATAATCATATGAGGGCCCAGACCTATAATTGGACATAGGAGCACATGCATGGTGAAGACTGCTTCAATGCAAGAATAGAAGATCAATAGCTCAATTTAGGTTGCATGGGGATCCTTAAGAGAATATTCTCTCTCTCTCTCTCTCTCTCTCTCTCTCTCTCTCTCTCTCTCTCTCTCTCTCTCTCTCTCTCTCTCTCTCTCTCTCTCTCTCTCTCTCTCTCTCTCTCTCTCTCTCGAGAAGAATAGGTCTAATGGAAACTCGCCCATCCTCCTATTGTGAATTGTGATTCTTGAGCCAGTTCTTCCTCTCCTCTCTGGTGTTCTTCACTGTGGCTTGGGGGTGGATTGGTTAGGGTATTGACTAGCCTCTCCATATTGGTTGGGTGGTTCATGCTCCACATGTGTCCTTTTGGATTGCATGTGATTGGAATCCTGTAGACCTTCACTTGGTGGTTCTTACAGCTGGCTAGCTTAATAAGTCAATTAGCGTTGTGAATAAGAAATATATAGAATGATATAGAACAAACAAAGATCATGAGCTAAACCAAGAACTTGAATTGTGTGAACTAGTATGAATTATATTAGAGATCGTGCAAAAATAAAAGAGAAAGCATAATAAGCGACGTTCATGTATTAAGCTATTTTGGAATAATCTTTAAAAGGGGATTCATTCAATAAAGAAATGTGCAATATGAACTAATGGAAACATTAACATGTTGAATAGACTTCTCGAATCAATACAATGTCGATCGACATTTTTATGGACTTAGGCCTGTTGGAGGGTTTTCAGATATTGAGGCAACCCTAATTAGATTAATCATTTATCAGAAGTTAAGAAGTGAGAACGATTTGGCAACATGCGTGAGTTAAATAGGAAGTAGAAACTCGTGAACGCTATGACGACAATGGTGATTCCGAAAATGCTCTATTTACTCAGAAGAATAAATCTTCTAAGAAGTCTAAGTTTAAGAGGGAGTCGTCTAAAAAGAACAAGTCTAAGACAAATGATCAACAATCTGGAAAACAATAGAAAAATTCTGGTGATAAGAAGATCTGCAACAGATGCAAAAGATCAGGTCACACAGAAGATAAGTGCTGGTTAAATCCAAAGATTGAATGTATTCATTGTCATAAACGGGGTCATGCAGTAGTAGACTGTTATCAGAGTCCCAGAAACAAAAAGGAGCAAAATTGAAGTGAAGCTTCAGATTCAAACTATGTCGAAGACAAAGCACAATCTCAAGAACAGCAGAAGACAGTATGACAAGGAACTCATCAGCTTATGTTAGTGTTGACAAATTCAATTCGAGAAGTAGTACTTGATTCGAGAGCCACCTCACATTTTGTTTCCTCGAAACAAATATTGTTTGAGTACAAGAAGACAAACGATTTGAGATTCATTATACTTGGAGACGGTTCTAAGCATGTGGTTGATGGAACTGGGGTAATATGGCTGGACACGAATCAAGGTGACAAGAAACTAGAGAAAGTTCTCTATGTCCCTACTCTTGACAAAGATCTTCTATCCATAGCAAATATAGTTGATATAGAAACTCTTGTAAATTGTTCGATGAAGATTCTGATAACCTAGTTGCTAAAGGCAATAGAGAAGAAAATTTGTATCACTTGGACATTCAAACTCAAATCGAAAGAGCGAATCAAACTTAGGAATCGACAGATATTCTGTGGCACAAGAGGCTATGTCACATGAACATGGAAGCCTTGTACCAAGCCAACACAAGTCAGAGAATTGAAGGAGTCGAAATCAAAAGTAGAGATATTCGAACTACCTGCGAATCCTGTCTTAAAGACAAGATGACTAGAACACCATGTATAAGAACAATGTATGGACACTTGCACCTATACCTGATGGCAGAAAACCAGTCAGTGTGTTTGGGCCTCACAAAATTATTAATTGCTTGCGGGCCCACATCCAGTATGACGTGGCATGACTAATAAGCTTGATTCACCGTGTATCTAAGTCTAGGACTATACTGAATCCTATATACAGGACGTGCACATGACACCTAGGGATAGGTCTAGCCTACTTGTCATCAGTTTTGATAAGGTTTCCATAGAGCCATAAATCATGAATTTTGAATGAATCGATCAAAAGTTCCGAGTGTTAAAAAATCATGTTTTTGGCTTACGTAAGAAAAAAGAAGAAGACACAACATTGAATCTAGACAAGTTGTGGGACCTACCCACCCCACTAAGTCTTAGAAAATGAATAGTTTGGCAATTATAGCTGACGAAGAGAAAGAGAAGGGCTAGGTAGGCACTATAGAGAAGGATATAAGGGAGCGAAATGTAGAAGTGTTAAGAGAGGAGGTTTTTTTTTTGGGACTAGTGATTATATTGTGATATGGTTGCTATTTGCTTTGCATGAGGACTCCCTAGTGAGGTTTTCTATTATGAGTGTTCATGTTAGGATGTCTGAAGAGTTGAGGAGATTTTTATATTAGGATGGAATTAGGTTTGCTATCAGGTCCATATCAAGACATCTTTAAGAGAGCTTGTAGTTTGACTAGGGTTCCCAACAACCTAAGCCAATTAAATCTAGTTCAACGATATACATGTGAAGGCTGACGAGATTTTGAGTATTGGAGGGAGTCGAGTTTGCAATTGGGTTCACACTAAGGTGACCTTGAGAGAACATGTAGACTAATTAGGACTTTCTATTATAAAGTTAGTATACAAGTTTGGTTTGGTGGTTGCAGGTTCGTCTTATCTTTCTTGTAGTTAGTTGTTATAGAAAAAATTAGATTCTTATCTTTCGGAATGGACAACAACCTTATTTGGTTTCACCTCCATGCTTGGTTTAGTGAAAATGACCTATTACAACTTCCTTATTTGGCCCATGCAAGAGTGTCAAGTTAGCGGACCTTAGTGTAAGGAGAAGCACCTCCAAGATCTTGCTTACAAAACACACACAAAGGAATGACTGTGGAGCCAAACCACCCAACCATGCAGATGTTACTGATCAATCTCCAATAGCATCTCCCCTATGCTAGGGAATAGGATGTAGGCGTAGAGAGTAACCTGGCAATGAAATCTCAAAACAAGAATGGGAGTAGGGTGAGTTTACTGGAAATAGCCCATTGTCTACCTGTTCATGTGCCCCTGCAGGTATACAATATTCCCAAACATGCAGTTCCTAGAAAATCATTATCCTTAATCTGACTTCAAATATCAAACAAGTACTTAGAGATAGAATGATATTTTATCTTTGATCTGGAGTATAAACTCAGATTTGAAAAGTACACTAGGCGATAAATTTTTTCATTTGGGTGTCACTCTCTATAAGTTAGTAATAGCACCTTCATGTAAAACACTTTACATGACAACACTGGATGAAGCATTACCTAACTCACAAGACCAAAGTTAAAGAAACTGACAATTATAGTCTCGAATTATTCACAACCTCTTGTAAACAATTCATAAATGCTTTTTGGTACAAATACTCTTAGAATATCCAAAAGTTTAAGGTATAACATTTCTTCCTATTAAAATCTCTAGGAGATCCATCAAAATAAAAATGATTTTAACTCAATTATGAATACCCCAAATACTCTCTTGAGTTAAATGTCCTTGTTTCTATCTCATGCAAGAGAATATCAATTGCTTATCTTAACGTACATGATGACGAGGATGAGGACTTTTCAATAATAATAAGCGTACTTTGCAAAGTGTAATGTAATGTGATTTTGTAAATGTTCAAAAATAATAATAATGCATTACACATTTATTACTCCATTAATTCTTGGAATAATAAATTGAGGTGTGATATTGTGGCATTTAAGGTTTGATCAAAATGGGGTGTGAAAAACTCAATCATTAGGTTGTTAAGGCAACTGTAACTGCAGCAAAAGAAAGACGAGCTAAATAGCTATTGCGGAATATATAGTCCCTTCGCTGTTTTTTTGTTATATGTATATGATGTTTTGTCATTTGAACGAGAAATTTGTAGCCTAAAACTGCACGAGCACTGGCGTTTCAGATATAGTAGCGACATACAGAAACAGGATGACGGACCAGCTTCCTCCCTTCTCTTTCTGCCATTCCCCTGTAAACCTCTTCGTCATCAATTACCATATGTTCAATCTCGTTCATTTTTGCCTTGGCTTCAGAACTACGCTGATATGTTCTAAATTTGTTTCAGTGATGAATCAAGGAAATTTTCTTACTTCAGTTTTGTGATATATTGGAGGTTTGTATGCAAGATCAGATTGAAAGTATCGGTGTTCTGTAGTATAATAAAGCATTGGATTGTTGGGGCAGGAACAACCTCGACGAAAATCGCAGAATCTGAACTTTGCAGATGGGTATCCAGAGGTTAGAGATCCAGAGAAACGGAAGAAAGAGCGGATGGCGCTTCTTGAAAACATGAAGGACTACAATTATGAGGGAGGAGCATGTGGTGATTGCAATATTAATACTGATACTCCGACTCCTAAATGGTTAAAGTACGACCGGCAGGTTCGGAGATGTAGTACCTCATTACGGACTTTCTATTAAAAAACATTATTGTATACCAAGAAGCATCATGGAGCCTCAGTATGTTTCTGTTATTTTAGGAAGAAGATGTGCAGTCCACTTGTTTTATTACGTACATCAATTGTGCCAGTTCTTCAATTATTTGCTGTTCATCTCTTTCTACTCTTAGGCTTTCTGAAGCACGGTAACTTTTAAGAAAACTATATGGATATTTGTAATTCTTGAAATGCGGCTTTGAAATTTGCGAGGTTCGTAATTCTAGAACAACGCTGTGAATGTCTATAGTAGCATACTTGGAATCTTATCTGGATAAAGAATGCCAAGTATGACAGGTACTGCGTTTCTTTTGCTATTTCAAAGAACCTGTAAATGAACGAAGAGAAGAGAACTTCCGGGTTCGAAGATGTACTATTTATTTCTATTTAGAAGATGGAAGCATGCATATCTCGGTAAGCAAGCACAAACACGATTGCCTTGACACTTTTGTTTGCTTTTGTAGCAGATCTATATATATGCTATAGCCATTACATCTGATCATATCAGATTGCTTGAAAGCAGATTGTTTCGTCTGATGGTTTTCATTTGCCTATGAGCTCGAAGGAAGCTACTTCTTTTGTTATTGGAAATACTTGCCAATGTGACTTCAAATTCAGCCCTTCTTTGACATTCTAGCCAAACAAGGCTTTTATAACGTTTCTTATTGTTGCATCAGTTGTCTTATGCACATCTACTTATGAAGAAAGTGTGACTGTGACTGCCACAGGAACCAAGGGAGGATAACAGCGGTATCGTTCAGGTAACCTCTGAGCCGTTTAGGGAGACCAGACCATTATTTGTTTGGTTTCTATCTTCCAATGCAACATTGGGCTTCAGTTGTCACTTGTTTAGTAACGTTGAAGTTTTCCTTGAAAGAAGAATAAGAGTAATTACAAAATCAATCAACTAGTTTGTTTCACATCTCGCATGATCAGCAGAATTGGAATGTAACCTCTTAAGGTGATTCTTGAACAACTTGGATATGTTGGTTTTTCTACAGTCCAAACATTCAAAATTGAAGAAAGCACAATATATGTCTAGGGGAAACCCAGTTTGTTTGTCAAAATTTGATAGATAAGCATAAAATTCAGTGACGATAAAAAAAATTGAAGAAAATGCAATTACTATCTCCGGACTAAGCCACTTTGTATGTTACATAAGCATAAATTCCAGAGGAGGCCCCTTGTATCGATAAATATTTATTAAGGTACTATTGGACGGAAACTCATTTTGGTCACAATTTTTACATTACGGATGTGGCCACAGGTAAGTAGAGTATAATTAGGAAGAATTGAAACAAGAGTAGAGGAATAGCTTACGATTTAATACTCTTGAGTTCTTAGTTGGAGAATCATTAATCTTCCTTGTAAAAGGATCATCCATTGACTATACATGATGGGTCTTTAACATTCTTAGTGGGATAATGCTATTTGCTTCATCTTTTATGGTCTATTGTTCTTGTGTGATGCTACAACTGTGATTGAGATCATGACTTAGTATTAGAGCACTTTTCAGGGCAAGGAGAGGCTGAACTTCACAATGTTTTGTTATGGCATTGACTTTTGTGCAATATTTTTAACGTGTGGCTTATAGGAAGTGAAATCTTTTCAAGATGGTGGAATTTTCAATGCGTAATTTCTAACCCTTCAAAGATATCCTTACTATGGCAAATCAAAGAAGAGGAAGTTCAACATGTCAAGAAGAAAAATTTGTCTTCTCCATGTTGTGAAGATTCATAGACTTCCTTGGATGGTGAGAGACAAGTTTAAGAATTATCCAACCACGTATGCAAGATGGATAAAGAAGACTTCTTCAAAGAGTATCCAGAAATTCTAAATTCTTATTTGAGAAATGTTCGTTGAGGAAAATGCTTTATGTGTTGGAGGGGTGTAAATTGTAGAGGCAAAAATGCCCAAGAAATAAGGCTATCCCATCTTCCATTCATGTTTGTCTTGCATAAAATTCCTTCTATGATTGAACTAGATATGATCTCATATTTGAATATTAGATGAGTTTGATTACTTGAAAGAATTGAGTGCTTGTGTAGGTATTACTACCCGAAGATGAGAAATTTATGAAACTGTGATTCGTACTAATAGCTTTGTGAAGACGTACATGCCCGACAAGTAGAATCTAAGGATCTAAGAACTTAGAAAAAAAAATGAGCCTTTTTTAAATGGTATGATTTCACATCTAACCTGCATGTATGTGAAGAAATATCTAAGGAACAAGAACAAGAATTTGAAAGCTTGTTCAAGTCTATAATGAAAGCTCATAAGAGTCTTTAAGAATTGGGGATGGGGCCAAGGAATTGATCACCCCTTTGGATCCTCTCCGCCATGATTGGAGATGGGCAACCCCTAGAAAAAAGAGCCTAGGAATTGATGATTCTTATGCAAGATAAGATGGACGTATACTAGACCGCTTCTTTAGAAAGTTTACACTTGGGGTGAATTCCCAAGTTGTAACATAGAAGATCAAGCTTAATCATGACTAACATTATATGTATAATCAAAGACAGAATGAATATCTTCAATCACAAAAACTTCATATCACTGTCTAGAACTAAATCTAGATATACAAAGTTCTGCTGAATTCCCTAAAAATTCAGTTATCATTCTTGGAACCATTATGATTTGTTATCCAATTGAGCTCATTGGGATACAATCACTAATGAACTGAGCCTATTTCTCATTTGAGAAATACTCTAACAAGAACTTTGGTATATTCTATGCACATAACTTTTTTTGATGAATCAGAATGATTTATAAATCATGTGACTTATAAGAAACATATATAAACAAACAGTTCCTGGTGAATTCTCTTCACACTGTTCGTCTCACCAATTAACTTTTCACAAGATTAATCCAATCACTCAAGTTAATTCCAATGATTCAGAAATCTTAGATATCCATGGTGCAGATCTTAATTTGACAGTACAACACCACATTTAGATCCATATCCAAATCACTCTTAAGTTAACAAGAACCGTTAACTCTGCAAGTAATTGTCCAACACAATACTCGATCATATGTCTATGTTCACCGACTAGGTTAAGTGCACCAAATAACCCTAGTAATCAGGAATACATAGCAGATTCATACAAGATTAATCGTGCACATATGAGAACAATCTCACTATGACCCAGTACATACACATATGTCCTTATCTGGGAGAGTCCTCCAAAATTCGCATGTGTTACTCTCATATCTCACTGAAAATCTTGTAACAGCTACTGAGGAATTCTATTTCTCTTGAGTAAATAACATATCTGGGAAATCTCTGAGACTGAGAATACATTCTCTCTCACGAGCTTTCCAATCCAACTTAACCAGATTTCTCCCACTTGATCAACCCCTCCATGATTTAGTACTTCAACTAAGACTAGGTTGATCCAATACAAACGTTCCATGATCAAACTTACTCCTATTCCTGCCAACTGGGTAATTTTCGATCTTACTCAGTACTACTCGTAATGACTTCAAATCTCAAACCACCTCTAGTTCCAGATTGTTCCACACAATCCCTAGAGAATTTCTCTTATTTAAAAATTGTGCAACTGATAGGTCCTCTAATATAATCTTACTCATTACTTAATGTTACGGCCATATTCAACTAAGGACATGGAATAGTCCTAATATGGTAGACCGGCCCTTCGGTATTCGAGATTGTTGGTCACGCCGAGATTTAATTCCATGTCAAGGCCAGTTTGTGACTAATGACCTTGAGAGGACCCATACACTCTCATTGAGACATATGGAGGAGTGCATGTACGTGTGACTGATATATGCATGAGGACTGCATGGGGGCTGTGACCTATTTATAGTTGGATTGCATTGGGGATTGCATGAGTTCATTCAACTCCAACCACCATAGCCTCCACTGCAGATCGAGTTCTCCAACCTCATCGCTGAAAGAGTGTCTCTGCTGCCTCATTTCCTTACTAGGACGTGCCTCAACAAGGATTGTTGCTCGCATTCTCAATATCAAGCCTTCATAGCTGAGAACAGATTGCAGCTAACTGTGCTCCTGCCTTGGCCATCTCTCTGCACTTCAATCAAGCAAATAGAACTCTTCGAGCATTGCTTCATCTTGTGAGAGAGAATGTATTCTCAATCTCAGAGATTTCCTAGATATGTTATTTACTCAAGAGAAATAGAATTCCTTGGTAGCTGACAAGGTTACAAGCCGATTCGAACCGGCCAGGCTGGTTCGAACCGGAAAACGGTTCGAACCAAAAAAAATTTCCAAAACGTTTTTTTTTTGGCTTTTTGGCTCTTTTTTTTTTCTTGGTTTGAACCGGCTCCGAATGGTTCGAACAGTTTGAATGGTGGTTCAAGGTTTGAACTGCGATTCGTGCAACTATGGTAGCTGAGTTACAAGATTCTCAGTGAGATATGAGAGTAACATATGCGGATTTTGGAGGAATTTGCCAGATAAGGACATATGTGTATGTACTGGATCATAGTGAGATTGTTCTCATATGTGCACGATTAATCTTGTATGGATCTGCTATGTATTCCCGGTTAAAAATTGAAAGCTTAAGAAATAATTTCATGTCTTCTCTTTTCTGTTTGAGGATAGAACCTGTTTAAGGGAGGAAGAATGTTACGGCCATATTCAGCTAAGGACATGGAATAGTCCCAATATGGTAGACCGGCCCTTCGGTATTCGAGATTGTTGGTCACGCCGAGATTTAATTCCATGTCAAGGCTAGTTTGTGACTAATAACCTTGAGAGGACCCAGACACTCTCATTGAGACATATGGAGTAGTGCATCTACGTGTGACTGATATATGCATGAGGACTGCATGGGAGCTGTGACCTATTTGTTGGATTGCATGGGGATTGCTTGAGTTCATTCAGCTCCAGCCGTCATAGCCTCCACTGCCGATCGAGTCTCCACTCATCGCTGAAAGAGTGTCTCATTGCCTTACCAGGAATGTGCCTCAACAAGGACTGCTGCTCGCATCCTCAATATTTGCAAGTTTGAGGTTCTAAGATAGGGAATATAAATGTAAATACCACTAGGGAAAACCTCTAAGATAAACACAACAGGAGACAAGTAGGAGCGAAACCACCCATCCAAACCTAGATCAATCTTGGATTTAGCCAATGCTCGAGGAAAAGAGAGCAACTGGTAACTTGAACCAAAAGTTGTTGACGGGAGAATCTCTACCCCAATATATAGAGAGTAGAGTCCTGTGCATGAACTCATGCAATCCCCATGCAATTCAACTATAAATAGGTCACAACTCCCATGCAGTCCTCATGCATATATCAGTCACACGTACATGCACGTACCATATGTCTCAATGAGACTGTCTAGGTCCTCTCAAGGTCATTAGTCACAAACTGGCCTTGACATGGAATTAAATCTCGGCGTGACCAACAATCTCGAATACCGAAGGGACGGTCTACCATATTAGGACTATTCCATGTCCTTAGCTGAATATGGCCGTAACACATACCACTAGCATCATCCCTTGTCTATGACTTTTCCAGTTATCCAACATAAGGTCCACATAGTTAGAATTAAAGTAGAACTACTGTGTTACTGTACTGTGGGTCCTATAAGTGGATTAGGACTAGTTGGCCTCGCCACGAGGCGAGTTGACGGGACATGCGTCCCGTCAACGGCAACCTGGGCCATGCATGGGTTGCCAAAGTGAAAAACTATATGTATAGTGTATTTTGGTTTTGAGAAATACAGTTGCTATGTGAGCTTGGAGTGGAGAGCGGTTTCTGTCTATGTTACTGTGTTGCATGATCTGTAATCCTGTTTAGAGCGAATTTTATCGTGGTATCAGAGCCGTACAGGGAGTGTACACAGTACAGTGTAGCCGTTGAAGAGAGCTTCGGGAGAATAGTTTTTCCGAGAGTTCGGGGTTTACGGCGGGTAGAAAGCGAAAAGTGAAGCACCGGTGTACAGTTTCTGGCATGCCAAGCTCGGAACTGTGAATGGATTCGGAGACAGGAGTTGTCGGCTGAATCGGAACTTTAGCCAAACGGAATTCTGAATTTCCATAAAGAGGCTGATTAGGAAGCCTTAGCTTGATGAGGAAATTGGAAATGGTGAAAGGATTGCCTATGATGGAAGACCACTTGAAGACGATGTGCAAATCATGTGTGTATGGGAAGCAACATCAAGAGAAATTAAAGATAGGTGGTGTTGCAAGGGCGAAGAACATCCTGGACTTGATCCACACAGATCTATGCGGGCCTATGGGGACTATGTCCATAGGTGGAGCTTATTATTTTATGACCTTCATAGATGATATGTCACGTAAGACGTGGATATACTTCTTAAAGAAGAAATCGGATGCTTTTGCACTTTCAAGAGCTTCAAGGCAATGGTCGAAAATCAAACAGGTAGGCAGATCAAAGTCCTAAGATCTCATAGTGGAGGTGAGTACAAGTCTATTGAATTCAATGATCTTTTTGATCAATGTGGGATCAAAAGACAATTTACTCAAGCTCATACTCCTAAACTCAATGGTGTAGCTGAGCGCAAGAATCGTACGATTGTGGAGAGTGCCAGATCTATGCTTGTTGAGATGAAACTACCAAAAGATTTTCGGTCAGAAGCATGCAGTACCGCAGTCTATCTTCAAAATAGAAGTCCTACCATTGCCGTACCAAAGATAACACCTAAGGAGGCATTCACGAAGAAAATGCGAAAGGTGAACCACTTGCGAATCTTTGGATATAAGGCTTTTCTACATATTCCTAAGGAAGAGAGACATAAGCTTGATGTAAAAGCTGTGAAGTGCATCTTCTTAGGATATGATGATCTTAGAACAACTATCTTTCTTTACTAGATAAATCTTCACTCGTAACAACCTCGTGTTATCAATCTTAGACTCACCAAGAGGATTTTTGGGCCCTTACTGAAAGGATGACCGCTAATCGGTCAACACAAGTCCATAAGGGAGTGAAAAAATCAAAACAGATCTCAGTGCTTCACGCTTTTAGTGAATCATCGTTTTGTAACAGGTCTTGAAAAAGAGTCACGTTTGAGTTCAAATCATCATTCACTCCAACCATTCAGGTAAGTAGTGCGACAAAAATTAACTATACATGACAATTTGTCAATTCAAAACTTGAAGCTTTGTCCTACAGCTTTATGTTTTTAAACATCAAGTACAGAGGTAACTTTCCAAATTCAATACTTAGAAGCAAAGGACAAAATCCTCAATCTTTGTTTATATGATATGAGGCACTGGTTTGGTCTTGCAATCAAAGTTACCAGAATATGAAAACGTTTCCAATAAGGCACCCCAAAAATATGAACACATGCGACGATTTTGAACACGCATATGGATAACTAAGCTGCGTCTCTTTCTAATTCCCAACATGAAGATTTTTCCAACTACAAACTAGAACTTGAAGTGGCCTAAAGATGGTCTATAAACTTAACTTAATCCAAAACTCGCTTAGAAACTTAAATTTCTTGAAGCTTAACATTGGAAATGGCACCAAAACTGCTAGAATATGGTTGAATGTGATGTTTGTAGTTGTATTCGGGTCCAAAAATGTCAACAGCTCCCTCATTTACTGAGGCATAGTATATGGGTTGCTATGCTGCCAAGTGTTTTTGGCATTGCAAAGGATGTCTAGCACATTCAGATTAGCCACATGACTAAGCTGATGCAAGTCAAACTTAATTGTCCTCTGCAAGAATCCAACTTCTATATCGGGACTTGAGATCACAAATGGTTGATGACATGTTAACAAAGGAACTCTCAAGAGAGAATTATAGCTTTCAAAGTGATCAATGGGTGTCAGTCGAGTGTAGGTAGATTAATATTTGCTCAGTGGGAGTGTGACAAGGGCATTTTGAAGTAATCTATTGCACACTTGCAACAATATGTTCATTACAGTTTGCTGAAAGCTACCTGCCTAGGCAGTGGAATAGTCGCTATAAGTGTCAATCTTAGATTCACAGACTCACTGTCTTTTCTTTTTAATATTAATAAGTTGGCACAATGAAGCCAAAATGCAGCCTGCATGCAGTATTCTCATCTGAACATTCTCTTGAAGGTTGCATGTGTGTCTCCTCGTATGCAATTCATGCCAGTCTTTTTTCAATGTTCATGTGCATTGTTTTTCTTTATACCAACCGTGCCCATCATATGCACTGCAGGGAACATTCTTGAAGAGGCATAAAGTACCAAAACACGGGGGTGGATATATTGGAATAAGCAACTTCAAAGTTGGATCTGACATAACAGTATATGAGCGCACATTTCGAATATGTTCTTGTGATACGTTTACAAAGGTTCTTCTAGTGACTCATCTTTTTATCTTCACATAGTAAGAAAAGAGTTGACATGGCTTTTTTACGCTTGTGACTTAGAGGGCACAAACAAGGAAAGATAATGGTGAACAAAGAGATAGTTCACAGAAAATAGGAAAGTTCTGGCAAAAGATGCTCCAAAAAATGGAAACACATCTTAAGCTTTTCAAAAAGACAAGTTTGCACATGAAAATTTGAATATACTTGCCAAACAATCATAAATAAGGATAGTTAATGTATTGTGGTGTTCTTAAATTATCTTTTCCTGGAATATTTTACACTTAAGATTTTCATGGCAGCTGTTGATGGTTGATGTGATTGTAAGAGATGCATATTTGAAGGAATACAAACAGGCAGGAGGAAAATGCCTTTCAAGGCATATGAAGCTGTAATACAGTCAAAAGCAACAAAACACACAACACTGACAGTAATGAAATGTGCTAAGCTGAGTGATAAGCTACTTCATGAACTACACGACTAGCCTCTGAAGTATCACCCATCAATAATTAGGCTCAAGGGACTGTTTATACTGTATGAGGACCTAGGGTTTGTGGGCCAGGGCTGGAGGCCCAGTAATTACCATGTGATGCATAAACGACTCTATAATAGCTGCTTTAGATTAATTGGTGGACCCAAGGATATAAAGTATATGGTTCGTTAACAAACTGTAGCAGTGCAGATCCATGGTGGATGCTCATGTCCATGTGCATGATATATGCAGTATGTTTTTTCATAGATTTATCTTGGGATTAGGTCAAGTGCTTTTTGTGAGCCAGGGTGCCCTGCACATGGGCTGCATGACATTCATGTAGGATTTGGGCCCTAATATCATCATTTTTTGGCACACAAACTTTTCTATTCCGGAAAAGTAACCCATTCCTTATAGAATAGTCTTTTAATGTCTTAACCTGAGGAGAAATCTTGGAATCCTGCATTGCAAGTTCACCAGTAGATCTAGAAGTCGGTCTTACACAAGGACAGATAGAACCCAGATTGGATTTTAGAAAAGCTTACCTGTGTAACCTCTCCAATCCTGCTTAAGGCATCCGCGACACTATTTGAAGTACCCTTCCGGAACTCAATGTCATAATGATATTCTTGGAGCATCTCCAACCATCTGGCTTTACGACCCCTAAGGTCAACCGCATCGTTAATATACTTTAGGTCTGCTACTATGGTAAATTGGGAGCCATACAAATAATGTCTCCACACCTTCAAAGCATGAATAACAGCAAAAGGTTCCTTGTCATAGGTGGAATGCCGCCTTTGAGTAGGCTCTAGCTTCTTGCTTTCAAAAGCAACCGGTCTACCATCCTGATAAAGGACTACACCTATAGCATAGTCACTGGCATCCGTTTCAAGTACATATGGCTTGTTAGGATCCACTATGTGTAAGATAGGTGTTGTAGACACATAGTATTTGAGATTTTCAAAACTTTGATTCATCTCTTCAGTCCAACTAACCAGAGGGCTGAATTTACGGTGTCGGCTGGTTCTTTTAGCCCCTTTGAGGACATTTGTCAAAGGCAATGCACTAATAAAGGAACTTTTATTGGCTAAATCTAAAAGGTCAAGTGGAGGCATATGTTCGCAAGTGTGGACAATGCCAGGTTAATAAAGCTGAAAGACCTAAGGCAGCTAGCTTGTTACTTCCTTTGGAAATTCCCGAAAGAAAGTGGAAAAGTATTTCCATGGATTTTGTGGTTGGGCTACCTCGGACGGGGAAGCAAAATGATGTTTTTTGGGTTATAGTTGACAGGTTAACTAAAATGGCGCAATTCATTCCAATCAAGCAAACTGTCAAAGCTTCTAAACTTGCTCAGCTTTTCGTGGAAAAGTTGTTCAGGTTGTTTGGTCTACCAAATGACATTGTTAGTGATTGAGATTCTAAGTTCACTGGCAAATACTGGCAGGCGGTCTTTGAGAAATTAGAGACCACATTAAGTCTAGGGTCTACTGATCATCCAGAAGACAGTTGGATTGGGAAAGGTACCTTCCAATGATTGAATTGCGTATAATAGCTCCCTTGGGTCCCAAACCCAACTTGAAACCGAATGTTGCCTGGGCCCGTTGACTTGACCAGTGACTCGTGGACCTGCATGGTTGCCACATGTTAGGATCCAAGATGTGTGCTAGGCTTGGAGACTCCTACCTTGGAGGTATACAAGGATGGGAGGTTTCTTAATCCATTCATTCTATTTACCTAGGAGGAGGTGGATGGAGAGCGCTTGTGCACAGCCAGGAGGAGTGCTAGCCTAAGGTAGGAGATGGCTGAAGGCCATGGCAGTGGTATGGGACGTTGTCAGGGTTGGAGGTCAGATCTTGCTTGTTACAGGTCACGGGCCAGGGCACGGAGGGTGGACCTGGATTAGGTCCTACAGCGGGGTGGATCACGAGCGTTCGGTTTCTTTGATGACCGGCACTTGGCGGTTTAGGGTTTCTAGATTGTAACACTACACCATGCAATAGCCGTCCTAGCCCATGCAATAGCTCCACACATTTTAATATGTGTGACTGGGTCCTCACAAGGTTATTACATTTATGGCCTTGTTCGGAATAACGAAGCGTAACCAATAATCTCGAGTATTGGAGTATCATGTATCCAAGTCTAGGATTATTGCCAATAATTGTGATACTCTTTTGAGTTGAATGCCCCTATTTTTAGCATCTTATGCAAGAAAATAGCAATCATCCAATCTCAATAGATTTCTTTGTCTCCCAAAAAATTGACCATACACAAGCACTTACAGACCATAGTCTGTAGCATAGATGCACTACGTTTCTGAAATGCATTTCAGAATCGCGTTCAGAAACGCGGTTCTTAAACACGTTTCTGAAATTAAAAAAAAAAAATTCAGAAACGTTTTTTTATATATATATATATAGTTTTTGGTTTTTTTATGGGCAATATGGGTATCAGATGAAAACTCTAATTAAGAGCATAATTACTGTGTAGTTTGTCGACTGTTTCGGGTGCAAGATGGTCCAGTTCAGGTGCATTAATCCATGTTGGGTTTTGTCAAGGATAAAAATTCAAAATTAACCTCTAGCCTGTCTGTTACGATCACAGATGGTCCGTTTTCGCTCAGGGAGTTGGAAGGCCAAGTCATGAAGAGGCCTTACCGTCGGGGCCGGGGTCTACCCTGCAGTTGGGGGGCATTGCCTCCCAAACCCCCCACAGGCAGGCTACCGCCCCCCGGACCCCCTGTTTCTCGGGGGGCTACCGCCCCCCGAGCCCCCTAAGCATTTATTGAAAACCAGAGGAAATAACAACCAAATAGCTATTGAAAATAAGATCTGTTTGTGCCCCATCTACTGCACTTCTGAGAGGCAAAACGCTGGTTTGACCATTGATCCCCTAAAAAAACCTTCAGCAATAAGCTATTTTGCAGATTTTTTTTTTTTTTTTTTGCGATTCTGGGAGGAGAAAACGCGTTTCTCAGAAACGCGTGCCCTCAGAAACGCGTTTCTATGCATCTATGGTCTGTAGCAAAGTAAGCAAAGTCTCCACAAGTAAAAATAATTTATTTTATGAGAATGCCTTTGAGACACATATGTTCTAATATTGGAATAAAAAAATTTAGATTTTTAAATCACTAATCTAAATTCTTAACTTATTCAATAGATTGAGAATTACTCATAAGAATCGTCATATTTCCTTACAATCCCCTGATAATAATCAAGTATCTATTTATGACCTGTCAATCATAAAAATTCATATTGTTATGATTCGTCAGTCATAACTTCCTGGAGTCTAAAACCATAATCATTAAAGGCTACTGGAGTATATGTCCAACACAATTCAGGAAATAAAATAATCCTTCTAAAATCTTTTTGAATGTAATTAAAGACAAAGCATACCAAAATGATATTGATAACCATCTTCAACTACAAAAAAACTTGAGATGACTATCTAGAACTGAATCTAGAAATCCAAAGTTCTGCTAGGATGGCTATTGGCATGGTGTAGAATATCAACCCAACCGATGAGAAGCTGCTGATCAATCTCCCATAGCTTCACCCTGTCAGATTCCTTTTTGAACTTGACCTACAAACAACAATGAACCAAGCACAAATTGATCTCAAAACTCAAGCTTTATTCAATTCTTAGCGAGTAAGTAGAAAGAATTCACCAAAACCACAAGGAGCTGGCTGCCTTGTCTCCACCCGACCTTTGCTGCATAGAATGTCATCGATGAGGAATGCCTCTCTCTGCTCATTTATGCACAATCCTCAAGCACCCCTAACCTTGACCTTTCCTAATGTCGACACATGGCCAATTCCATCAACAATCGACACTTGCCACTTGGCAATACTCTGACACATAGGCAAGTGAGTAGGCTGACATGTGTCACTCATACAATGGACCGTGTCCCAGTGAGCATGTAACACGTGTTATGTTTGACCAGTCAACCCTAACTTGTGTCACTCATTCATTGGACCAAGTGTTTCAATGAGCATATGACGTGTGTCATGTTGACTAGTCAAGTCTCCTACTTTTTAGGAGGTCAATCCAGCCACTCTTGATAAAGGACCCAGTACCCCATGCCAAAGCTAAGCATGACTCTTTGAGGTCCGATGCCAACTAATTAGTATATTTACAATTCACTTACAAAGGTCACCACAGCAGGTGACTAATCCATTTCAGTAATTACAATAATTGCAAAATGTACATCTGTCTAGAGAAACCGTACAAACCGGGACGGGAAGTGAAGGCTCTAACATCCCTTCCCCCTCAAAAAAAGACATCGTCCGCAATGACAAAACTAGGGTAATGTGCAGGCAAACCATGCGCGGTCTCCCAGGCTGCATCTGCAAAAGGTCTTCCCTGCCAAGCAACTGAATATATCAAAGATCAAGCAGTTACATAGACGTTTCTCCCGCTTATCCAATATCCTTGTTGGCTCATGGATCTCCTCTACATGCTCCTAAATAGAGTCACAACCAAGTTACCTCCGTACATCGGAGTTGTCGACAACAACTGGCCTAATCAAGCCTCCTACGATAATCAGCATCCCATACTACTAGTGATCGTACTCGGCGCTCACTAGCACCACGATTGCTTGTCTTAAATTTTTTCAGAGCTATTTGAATTGCTCCTTGGAGGCTATGAGTTCTGCTTCTTTGCAATGAAAGGTGTTGAGACTTCCATGCAAGCCCTCCACAATATGAAACACTTGAACAATCATACCACTTCCGGTTCCTGCGAGGATCTTGATGTCTTTAATTGTTCAAGGATTTGTTGAAATATGGCCTTTCTGAATGTACTTCCTAAAGCAGAATTGCTCAAGGTTAACCAAAGAAGCATGACCCTTCCGCAGTCTAGTTGTGGCGGCATGCCACATGCTGCAAGCAGGTCCAATGAAGAGTGTCCCCAAATAAGTATAAGATGATACCACCTCTGGTGGTTGCCCACCTAGAGTAAACACTTGTCGCTACATAAAGGTCCTAGAGGTATTAAAAATCATAATTTGGGTTGTCTTGGTATGCACAGTCAAACCAAATAAGTTCCCAAAGACTTCTAGTGTATCCAAATGCCACTACAAACCCTCACAAGCTAAAGAAAGCAAAGCCACATCGTCAGCGTAAAGTAAAATGGAAATTAGTATATTACCAAGCCTGCATGCAATATTACCATCTTGGTTGATGACTTTTTCAAGCTCATCAATATACAAACCAAAGAGTGTGGGGGAGAGGAAAGAACCTTGCTTTACCCCAGTAGTACTACCCTCCTCCGATTTGAAACATCCCCAAACCTACTCATACAATGCCATGACAACTAGTATAGTATCAGTAAAAAAGCCAAAATCTCTTGACCTCTGAATGAGCATGTGTCACGGTACCAAGTCAAAAGCCTTCTGGAAAATCACAAAACAATAGTAAACTCTCTCATATTTGGACTTGGGCTCCTCAATGATAGCCCGAAGAGTGACCACATGATCAATAGTAGAATGTTGTGTCCTGAAACCCGGCCTGACCCAAGCCAAGTAAACTTCGTGTCTCAACCTCACTACTAATCACTGTTTGAAAAATAGTGCCATAAAGCTTAGTCATATGTGCCAAATCATAATGGTGTGATAGTTATCAGGCTTCATGGGGTCACCACTCTTATGGATATGGGAGGAACTGTAAAGTAGATCAACAAGGTGCTTTCCTTCCGAGGTCTCATATGCATGCTGTTTGTAACAAGAAGTCACCATATAGGCGTCAGATATTACCAAGATCAGGAGAAAATGAAGATTGTGCATAAGCAACTTGTTGATGGAGTTGTTTACAAATATCATCATACCAAGGTTTGTGATGGTGATGTATAGACGAGTGTGAGGAGTATTTACGATGTTTAGATGGGAAAGCCATGAAGCAGCGATATGAAGAGCTGTAGTGAGAGTCGATGTTTGGGAGTGGAGTGGGAAACTTCAGAGTATGAACTTGTATTTGAGAGAGAGAGAGAGAGAGAGAGAGAGAGAGAGAGAGAGAGAGAGAGAGAGAGAGAGAGAGAGAGAGAGAGAGAGAGAGAGAGAGAGAGAGGTTCGTTAACGTCTTTTAACACCAACAGGAATGAATTGTGAACATGAGAAATTTAGTACCACATCAATCCTCAAGACTCAAGACAAGACTGAGGGGTTGTCATATATCACCTCTCTTGGTGATCTTTTCAGATTTGCATAATGTCGGTTCCTATCCTGGGCACACTGGACATTTTCACGTGCAATCGTAGCATCTCCTGCATATCATGTAGGAAATCCGCTACCTCCTGAAACTTGATCGTCCGAGTCTCTACCGCAATGGGTGACCTAGGCTCAAATCCGTACATAAGCATAATCGGGCTATAACTGGTAGCCGAATGCTTACTACTGTTACAGGCAAACTTGATCAATGGAAGATACTTCTCCAATCAGATTGTCGTCGGGAAACATATGCCCGAAGCATTTGTTCCATCGTCTGATTTGTTCTTTCCGTCTGTCCATCCGTCTCAGGATGATCAGAAGAACCCAAGCTCAGAGTCGTCTCTAGTTTAGCAAACATGGCTGACCAAAAGTGACCGGTGAACTTCGGATCGCGATCGCTCACATGGAAATACTATCCCATCTCTTATCCGGGATATCCAATGGATGCAACAATCCGCCAGCCTTATGGCGTTCAGCTTTATTCAACTGGCATTGGTCACACTTGACCACATAAGATTTTACAAAGGGCTCGAGTTTTGGCCAATAAAAGTCCCTTCGTACCAAATCTTATGTACGATGTATGCCGGGATGTCCTGCGCATGGTGAGTCATGACATTCATAAAGAATTTTATTTTTAATAACATCCACATCAGGCACACAAACCTTCCCTTTCCTGAACAAAAGTCCATTATGGATAGAGAAGTCATCAGCTCCCTTTTTATCCTTCCCCCCAGACTGATCACCATGATCATCAGTCCCGCTTGATGTAACTGCTAGAACCCTATTCTAGATTGGTCCAAAATGTGGGTCTTTCTCATAAAGGCCTCTTAGGGAGAGATAAAAGTCTGTACTGATCTCAGTGAAGGAAAGTTCGTTCACTTCACCAATTCAACTAAGTGCATCAGCCACCTGATTAGAGGTGCCTTTGATATACCGCACTTCAAAGTCAAATTCTTGCATGAGTTCTGCCCATCTGGCCTTATGACCTATTACCATACAGGTAATGCCTCCATGATTTAAAAGCATGGATCACCGCAAAAAGCTCCTTTTCTTGTGTAGTATATCTGACCTACGCATCGGTTAGTTTCTTGCTTTCAAAGGCAACGGGCTGGCCCTCCTGTAAGAGAACAACTCCAATAGCCGTATCACTCGCGTCAGTATTAGTGACGAACGACAAATCTGGATCCGCTATCCTCAAGACTGGAGCTGAGGCAACCAATATAAAGTCCTTTACACAGGATACTGATCTAAGCATACCAATCAAAGCAACAACACAAGGGAACAAGTGGTGTATAAACCAGCCCAACCAAACCTCGATCGTATGGATCTAGCCCCCAAGCTATGGATCAATCACAGTCATGGAAGGAGGAATCACACTAGCAACATGTAGCTACCAATCACAGAATCAAGCATACACTAGTGAGAGCCCAATAGGTATACTTATACCCTCCACGGCCCATGCACCACTAGTAGTGCACTGTGAAACCTCACTGGACACCTCTGCAGCCTATTTGGGCCACGTCATCCAGTCCCTAATGACTCACTGATAGACCCATACCAACTCCACCACCATGTGTTTAGGCCTACAACCATTAATTATGACCTTGTACACATAAGGGCCCCAATTTTTCTTATAGTCACAATTAACTTACAGGTTGTTGGTCCTACCATTCCCTAGCGTGGACAGTGCTACCCGAGACCAGTCATGGGCATGACATTACCAACCTACCTATTGTTAGGGGTGGGATTGGAACTTGAGACGTTTTGGGATGCAACACATACTTCATAACCACTAACCTCAAAACCATATGGTGATGAGGATGGTGTGAGCCATTCCATATATGTTGTATCTTAAGTCTCCAATCCTCGCAACACTATTTCCCCCCACGAGGAAGGAGATTTCCACCGAGCGACCAGCTTCATCGGGTTTATCACACTTCTCTGGATTCCATTCTCTCATGGGGTTGGCTCAACTCTTTTGGTGGCTCCCCAAGGGAGATATCTACAAGCTTCCCA